>DWME01008164.1:0-11944 GCA_018244795.1 Parelbella ahira ahira
TGTATATATATATATATATATAATATAAAGCCATAATAGGAGATACACTATAGAATATAAATTTTGCAGTCTAATTGCCAACTTTCCTTGCCAATCCTTCATTGAATCAACATACTGTAAAGTTCAAATAGAGATCAGGTTTGAAACTTGAAGGGGCTATACGCTCATGAGTCATGAATGCTCACATTGTAACATACTGTTACATTCATTATGAAATAGCAATATAATACAGCTTATAAAACCAAATGCATGAAATGCACATTTTTACATTAGCAATAAATAATTTCTCATTTGACCAGAAACTTTGCCAGTACTTTGTTGGACAATTTTTTTAATTGACATGGCAATAATGATATCACAAAAAATCCACATAAAAATTACGGATACAACACAGTTACACCACTTCTTACTCTTAGCACATGTGATTATATTAAATGTATATAATTATGTAGCGACTACCATTGATTTATTAATTAAATGTCGATACATTGTTTAGTTATAATAACATATATAGTCAGAACAGCATATCTGTAACAACCCAGAAATAATATGCCCTAAGCACTTCTAAAAACATATAGCATTTGTAGTTTTACAAAAAAATGTTGATTACACAATGATGACGTTTTATAAGGAATTCAAATAAAAAATCATGATATTTAAAAATGTGCTAGGGCTGAAAATTTTTAAACATAATATCAAAATACATTGCAACTACATAAGTAGCTCACCGGATGATAGATACAGAAATGAGACAGTACAGACATGTATTGTGCTTAGAAAAATTGCCACACTCCAAGGACTGCATCCTTTATGGCTTCAATGTATTGTGCTGGCACCCAGTACACCCAATACCTGGAAGCTTCTGTGGGACCTAGCTGAAGACCCTGGAAATTTAATCACGTATACATCATATGTTCATCATATTCAGGTCTACAATTATTGATGTATATCTATAAAACATGTTTTACTCACCAATACCAATTATAACAATTAGCTATATATGTTTTCCTTTTCAAGCAATATTTTCCAAGTTCCTTTAGCAGGTAATAGAAAATCTTGAAGTGATGCTGATAGCTTATAAATACTGTTACATAAGAATTCAAGAAAATCATATATGTTTATACTTATGAAAGTAATCTAAAAGTATAAAGTAGTGACCAAATCTTACCATAATGTGATATTCTTCGTGGTCCTTTATTGGCTCTGATGTGATACCTGGATTAAAAAATATTTTTTAACATCATGGGTACTTTGCCACAAAGTAGAGAAGAACAGGGGTCAAAAATAAATTTGGCGAAGTAGAAAATGACAAGTACAAATTGAGCATATGTAATATGATATTTAAGAAATTTATTTTGCAAAATGTGAACTGATAGTTTTACATATATGATTTGAGCTTAAAAACATTCAAACACAATTTTAATAGCTACCCATCACTTCCAGATTAAGGCTCATAGTTAGAACAATAGATACTAACAGCCCTTTTTGCTTTTCCCTTTTTTTTACATTTAGCCAAGTAAATAGGCAAACGGGCCACCTGCTGGTCAGTAGTCACCATCATATTTCTGCAGTTCTGTCATCAATTTAACTCTAACCAATAGCCTGATCAACAAGTTTTGCTAACTGCCGCTAAGAATGTTATTCATAGCCCTGTATAGCTGTAATTGTTCATAGTTATATAAATCAGAATCATAGCTAGAACCACAGTTCAAAGAAAATAATATGAAATTTCCAGTTTTAAACTGCAATACATTCATAATAAATAAGTGCCGTTGTTCACTATTCAAGTATAATAAAGCTCATCCAGTCTACTGAGAACTTTATTTATTTATTTAACCCAAAGTTGTGTCTTACAGATGAAAGTTATAATTCGCACTGTACATCTAAAAATAAAAAAATGGTGAATGTATACACTGTAATGGACACATATTAGTCAAGAAAGCAAAAGAATATTTTCATAAAACAATATCTAAATATGTAAATAGTTAAACTTACTCTTGATGGATGTCATCGCAAGTTTCTCTGTACGCTCCTTGGTCCCAAGCCACAGCTGGTCCTGTTCTGGTTTAAAGGTGAGCCGCACTTTACCACCATGCTTATTTAACATGCCACTTAACGGAACTGGGGGTAAAGGCTCCTAAAAGTAACAGAGGTTAGATATTAAAATGTTCATATTTTTTAATATTATGTATTTTTATAGGCTGACTTATTACAATTATTAGTAGTTATGTTTGAATTTTCATATTATCGCAAATTTCAGTTTTGAAATACAATTATTATCAAAAATGATGAATAATTGGTTATTGAAAAGTTACCTTAACTCCTTTGATTCCCGGCATTACATCTGGGGGGATGCCCTTATCTAACACTTTCCTGTGGATTTTCTGCATGCAAAGAGGCTCCTTATTGGATTGGCTATTAGCTTTCTCTTCTAAAATTTCCTGTAAAAATTAATTGTTAATTTTAAATATATTGTTTCTTTAGTGAATCTAAGTGATCATTTTGGTTCCTTGTGTGTGTATGTGTGTGTGAGTTGTATTAAAAATGTAAAGATTATAGTATAGCTAAATTTATTCTGTGTTTAAAGTACATTTAATTCTATATGAAAACTGAATAAATATTCGATTTAGATGTCATTCCTACCTTTGGTGCAGCTTTCACAGCTAGTATGTCATCCATTTTTGAGCCCACAAGCATTACTTTGCCTCCTTTAACGATTCCAGCGTTTCGGAGAGTGGCGTTGTCTTTGGCCATGCCTTTGATGATAAGCTTTTGTGCAGACTGCGGCACACCGCATATCCGTTCCAGGTGCGCTTTTAATTCTAATACGGTGGCGTCGTGCGCGAATGTGATGTCGTGTTTCACTTTGTTGAAAACTACGGTAAATTCCACTTGCTCTGGTATTTCGCAGAGCTCGGTGTCTTCTGTTGACTCTGAAGTGCACGGCGCGGTCTCCGCGGGGGCTTCCATGTGAACCTTCCCATTATCGACGCTTGCATCTTCTTGGATCGCCGCCTTTGACGAGCCGTTCGATATCAGTGAATTTGGATCTAAGTTCTCTGTAGTATCTCCCTTTTCGGAAGCTGCTGAAAAGAACGTGAGTTAGCAAAAATTCTAGAACAAAAGACTTGGGATACTGAGCCAAAGATTGTCAAAAATCGCTTCACCGGTTTCACGTAAATCTGTATGAAATCTTACCGATAAATTCCATGTTTTGATATAATTTACAACCTTTTATATAAATAAATAATTAAAAATGATGACTGTCGTACAGTTGTTTTGAAAAAATTATTAAAAATATAGCCGACTGGCTGACGTGAAGCAACAAATTTTTCGTCAATCGTCACTCGTTATGGATGCGTTCAAAAATAAATCATTGTTTTATTCTGTAATAACAAATCTTGGATTTCTAAGTTTTTGAATCAGTGTTAGGAATTAATTTACTATTTATAAATTACTGTTCTTCAATAAATACCTGTTTATAATGACTCTTTCTTCTTCTATCTTTAACCTTTGTTGTCTTAACATATTTGTTTGGTAATTTCAGTTTGATATAGAGGTACCTAGTTATTTGAAACAATCAAATTACATATTTATATTTATAGGTCATATTTTTATTTCAAACATGACACCGAATATAAGATATAATAATAAGAACCACCGTGCTGAAAAAAAAAATCTGTTTCGGGTCTATTTGTTTCCATGACGCTTAATTTGTAAACAAACCTATTAAAAGCTTATGCGGTATCAACTGTTGTATTCAATTAGGGATCTTTAAATCTCTAGTTTTTAAATAGTGTAGGTATCAGTTTATGACGATCTTTTTACATAAAAAATGAGTTTTAATCTTGACGATCCATTAGCAGGAATATTGAGTGATGGCAGTGATGACAGTTTCTTTGATGATGATATCTTGGGGAAAAAAAAACCTACAAAAAAAAATAGTACACCCTCAGTAGAGAAGAAAAATGCACTCTTTAATTTGGACGATACGTCAAAATCCAAAAGTACAGATGATGCCATTATTAATAAAGAAATGATCGGGACTTCGTATAATAAAACAGATGTTAACCCCGATCAATACAACATTGTTTCCAAAGCGGAGAACCTGAAGTCGCCTGTCCCAGTAAGATCAGTAGCTTCAAAGATTCAACGCGTTGATTCTAAAATTTCTGTTGAGAAAACTGATTTTAGTCGATCACCTGCTAAATCTAAATTGACGGCCAGTACAGACAAACTTGATTTGTTAGATAATTTTACTGTAGAATCCAAAAAGGAAATTGTTAAACCATCTGAGAAAAGTAAGAGTTCACAAATTTTGTTGGATGATATTCTAGGCGGTCCTTCTATAAAGTCGAATGTTGCAAGTCAAAAGAGACCTGCAACAGCAGTGAAAAAACAAGACTTTGATTTTGATTCTATTTTAGGAAAAAGTGAATCTAAGTCCAGTGTAGCATCTCAAAAAAATATCGCACAAAAATCCATAACCAAAACAAATACACCTAAAGAGCCACAAACTAAGAAAAAGTCTAACGACGATTGGCTTGGAGTTTTTCAAGAAAAAGATGAAGTCTCTGAAGAAGATAACACTGGTATGCCATCGTGGTTGGTTGGAGGTGGTACTAAAAAGAAAAAGTCTAGTACTGTCGTTAATAAACCAGAAACTGAAACCGAGGCGATTAATGAAGCGGAAAAAATCCAAGTAGCAGACGCTAGTGAAACTCATAAAGATAAAGAAACCCGTAATGAAATCAATTTGAATCATGAAGCACAAATCCTTGCTTCTAGTAAGGTAGATATACCTTCTACGAAATTAATAGATAGTCACGAGGATGTGACAATGGAAGGCGCAGCGTTATATTTGCAACAACAAGAATCTCAAATAATGGTTGCTCTCCAGTTAAAGGCTCAAGATGAAAAACTTGCCGCTATGCAAAGTATTTTTTTTCTTTTTACTTAAATGTACATTTATACTTAATCAGTTTACCTAACGTCAATTGATAGCTGAGTATAGTTTTTGTCATTTTTTGCGCTGAACTTGGGTGCTAATTGCTTTCTATATTCTGAACCCATAGAATTGAAATTATCTATATCTAAATATAATGTTGTACACAAAGGTAGTAAGTGCATAAAATACGGAGTTAAAATTTATGTAAATGTCGATTATTGTTTGGCAGTTCGACAGCAAGAAAGCCAGCGCGTGCATCGCGAGGCGGCGCAGGCGAGCCGCGAGCAACTGGACGCGCTGCTGCAGCGGCAGGCGGAGCACAGGCAGCAGATGCAGGCTATCATCGCCGCTCACCAGGAACGAATAACGCATAGGATCAAGGTAGGTTAATTTTGCTTCGTAAAGATGATACTTCGTAAAGATCCATATTTATCAAGGAGAGACCACAAGGTGGCCATGTATTCATCTTTTTAGATTTTTTGCGTATTTTGCAACAAACTTTTTAAGATTTTGGCAAGTTAACACATGTAGATACAAACACTTGGCATCTAACTCCATACAGCTGAAATTCTTCAGTAAAACCAGAGACTATATTTAGGTGAATGATAAGATTGAATTTTAAATAATTGTTATGCAACCATAATTAAATCTAAAAATAATTCTTGTGCCAAGGCAGGTACCTGTTAAATTTTATTTCATTCATATTTCAGTCTTTGTTAGGTGTTTCGAACGAAAAGCAGCAAGAAGAAAATAACTTGGGTGAAGAATTTGAAAGAACCGCAAAAGAAATAGATAGTCCATACACAAAGGAAAAGAATCAGCTCTTGCAACTAGTGCAGACATTACAAGAGAATCATGACAAGGAAATAGATTTAATGGAAACAACCTATAGGTACATTTATAAAATTCATTATCATCATCATCATCACCATCAGCCTATCTTAGTCCACTGCTAGACATAGGCCTCCCCCAATGAGCGCCATTGGGCCCTGTCTTCGGCTAGTCGCATCTAGCATCTGCCTGCAGCCTTACGCAGATCGTCATGCCACCGGGCCGGAGCGCGTCCTACACTACACTACTACAAAATTCATTAGAAAATACAAAATTTTATATTTAAGTCACAATGAAATTATTCGCATTAGAGTATTTCTTAGAATATTATACGTATTATACGTATTATACGAATGGTAAGTCCACGAATCCTTTTTCATAAAATCTTAATACTAGTGAAGAAATGTCAGTTTATATACTGATCGACACATTGTTTAATTAAAATTAAAACATTAAAATTAATTCAATCCACAGACGTCAAATAGCTTTTCTGGAAGTGTCCTTCAACCAAGCAGAAGAGCGCATGAAAGAAGAAAGTGATAAATTAGTGAAGTTTTATTCTGAGAAAATAAGCTGGTTAGACGGACATCACCAATTATATAAGAAGCTGACGGAAGATAATCTTAACACTTTAATGGAAAGACATAAAGCTGAATATGAAATGCTGCGGCAGCAACATCTGGAAAATTTCAAAGTCTTGCAAGAGCACCATGCGGCGTTGATGGAGAATGTGAAGTAAGAAATTTTAAGAGAATTGCTCAATTTTTACTTAAGTTGAACAGTGGTTATACCGATGCACTGATGTGAATATTTTTTCAGAAATGCAGTGAAACAAGAGCAAACCCTTATAAAAGATTCGGCCAGTTTTTCAACAGAACTTCAAGAACTACTAGTCGATGTTAAAGACAGTAAATCTAAAAGTATGGAACTTGTAACCAAAATAGAAAGTTTGGCGCATACTACTCAGCAAAATACGGATAGAAGTGTCCAAATGAGAGAATCGCAGATAAGTGGTAAGGTTTTATCATCATCAGAACTTTTATCGATCCAGTGTTGGACTTGGTTTTCCTTTTAGAAGGGCCATAGCCTGTACTATATATTTTTATATCGCCAATTGTGTCAGTCACAAGTATTTGTATTCTTATAATTGTAATTAATGATTTTCATCATCAAGTTATTGTAAGACAGACGCGGATTTCTTAAAAAGACAATTATATTGCCTTTAGTTTTTGGCGTTCTTTGACTGTGGGCATGCAGACTCCATACGTCTACGTGTACGCGTGTTGGGTATAGGAATCACGTTGGATTTCATACAAGTCAATACAACATTCATCTCCTAGCACAATGGTGCACGGCACCACGTGTTAAACGTTTAATAACACAAAGAACTCAATAAAATCGGAGGTATGTGCAGGGGATTCCGGTCACAGAATTTTCGTGATTGATTTTACTTGTTAATATTTCAGAAATGATTCAACAATTGAAAAAGGAACGAGAAAATTTTGAATTAGAAAAAACAGAAAATAAAAATTTAGTTCATATGCTTGAGGCAAGGTTGAAACAAATGACAACGGTATGTATTTTGATAGTCATCAAGATACTTCGTAAAAAAATGACACGAGTAGGTTAAAAAATTATTGATAATTTTGAATGTTATCTAGATGATCGAAGAAGAATCGGTAGCAATAAAGCAAAAGAAAATGGAGTTCGAATTTGAAAAGGCAACCTTTAATAAGCAGACGGAGTTTGCTAAAAATATCTTAAAAAAACGGGATGAAGAAATTAAGGTAAAAAGGATACTTAAGCAAATGTGTATTTATTTGCCGATGATTACACAATGATAAGACTTGAAATTCTTAACTATTTAAATCGAAATTACTTTTAAAATAAGGCTACGCATCTATAACTATGCGTCAATGCTTACATGTGTAAAAATAAAAATATTATGTCATAAATCGATTAATATAGTTATTACTAGTGATTACCGTCCAGTAGATTAAATTGTTTGATAAATAACAGATACTAAAAGAAGATATTAGAAAAGAGTACCAAGAGAAGGTTAATAAAATTGAAGAGGAAAAGGCCAAAATCATTAAAGACAGTGCAATAATCGCGAAGGAAAAAGCTTCTGTACAGACTTTGAAGCAGGACTTGGAGGTAATATAAAGATATTATAGCAGTACTGAGCAAATAGTGTTTTTTAAAGTCTATTATTGACTTCAATGTGTCGTTATTCATTCAACTTAAATTCAATTTCAGAAAACTAGAGCAGAATTGCAAGCTCAGTTAGATGAGGTATCCACGGAAAGGTCCAAACTAAGTGTAGAAAAGCAAGAGCTTCACATAGAAGAACAAAGATTATTGGCCAAGTAACGTTTATTTCACACTTTTTTTAGTTTATCTTGTATACTATGTTACAAAATCTTAGTTATATAATTAGTTACGTGTTTAGGTTTTCTTTTTTTGAAAAAATTTAAGTACCTAACATGAATTTAAGAGAAAAATCTAATTTAGTTTATATGAATTTTTAAACAGTACTTTTGATTACATGAATTTTTAAATTGTACTTTGGATTATAGGAGCCGTGATTTAGATTTGTTGTCCAAAACGGCGATAGACAAGCAGGCCCAAGCTGAGAAAAAATATTCAGAAGCTGAATTCGCGCAACATAAGTATGAGGAGCGGATTCGGAGAATACAAGAACATGTTGTTTCCCTGAATGCGAGGGAAAAACAAATAGCGAAAGAAAAAGTGGCATTATCTAGAGAAAGACTGAGTATGCATAATGAAAGAAAACAAATAGAAAGTAGACAACAGTGTTCCTTGTGTCGAAATTCCCAATACAACGATCACACGTATACCCTCCCAGAAACCTATATAAACCCAACGGTTTCCAGAGACTATAGTTCAGTGCCTTTGAATATATTAGAGCAGGAAATGGCGCATTTGACAGGAAGAACTGTTCAGCTGAGATATAATCCAGAGGTTCTTGCCAACTACGACGATACGCATGTAGAAATGAATGAGTTTGAGAGTGTGCCAGCTACACAAGCAGATGTTGCCGCTTTTAAGGTTCATATATAATTTTAAGACGATTTGTTTATAATGATCTAAAAATACGAGACTTTAATTTAAAAAAAAATACATTTTCAATTCTATGTCTATTACGTTTGGCTTTTGAATCTTCGATTTTTGCCAACAACGGAAATACTTAATCGTAATAGTTATTTATATTTGTCTGAAAGACAACGCGTGCCAAAATTGGGCAATATGCTATGTACAATTTTTTTTTTTATTTTCTTCCTATTGCTTTAGTATTTGCCGACATTGAATACGTAGTTTTACACAGAATACGCAATTATTCGATTCTGTTTTGCGATCGTTTTTGATCTGAAAATGTTTGTGTGGTTCTTTCGTCTAAGCTAACGACATGATTCAAACACCTAAATCCTTTTTTGTCGAATATAAAAGTCAATGTTAGTTCAAATTTTAGCGGATTAATCTTGTATTCCTTACCGGTGTTATTTGAATAAATAAATAACGTCACTATTGACTTAAGATTATTAATTCTATTCCAGGATTATTTGGATCCAAAATTTCTAATGCTGAGACTGGACGTTCAGCAAGTTAT
Source organism: Parelbella ahira ahira (assembly GCA_018244795.1). NCBI lineage: Eukaryota > Metazoa > Arthropoda > Insecta > Lepidoptera > Hesperiidae > Parelbella > Parelbella ahira. The sequence continues at coordinate 9,411 of DWME01008164.1, forward strand.
AAATAATCTGGACCACAGTAAGAAGGACGACGCTGATCGGAATGTTGATCAAGATTAAGTTTTTATGTGATAGGTATATGAAAATATAACATCGTATTGAAAGGAATGTAAGTTTAAACAAAAAAATAAAAGACTGAATGAATTGTATTAGAACTGTTTAATTTATGCGGATGACTGTTACATTACATTATTATCTCTTATTATTTTTATACCATGAATCGCGTTATAAAAATGTACACAAATGCTTAAAAGTTACATGCTAACTTAACATTATAAATATCTCATTGTAAAAATATAGGTACACAATCTCTCTAAATACCATCTAATTAACTATGCAATTAAACATCAATGTTAGACATAAACATCTATTACATGGCTTTACTTATCTTTCAAAAATTAATTATTTATTTCTAACATTTTATATATCTCAATATAATTGTGGTGTAATGTGCACCGATCGTTATTATCTTCAAACTCCCAGTCTTTCAGTTTAGTTTTTACATAACATATGGACGGCCTGGCCTTAGATTAAACATCTAATATCATATAATGTTGCAGATCTCCACAAGCCTATAGGTATATATATAACAATACAATATCCTCGGCGAAACAAAAGCAGCGCCTCACAGGAACATGTTTTCTATACACAACATTAATATCATATATATCTTTATTGTTTAAGACTATAAACAATATTTACATGAAGTCTCCAAGGCGATATATAACTTTATTTAAAAATATAAGGTTATTTGAACCATTTCTTTAATAAATGGTATGAATTATGTAGAATTTTATATATAAATATTTTTTTAATTAGGGAATAATCAATTTATAATTTTTATCAAGTTTTATTTTCATAGCACTTGCAAGAAAATGCCTTCTCATATAAACTCAATATATCTTTCACCAATACATGGCTCAATGTCTAAACTCCAGCAAATATTATTGCAGGTCAAATAGGTGGAAATATTAGAATATATATTATTTTACTAATATATATTCTATTGCTTACTGGTTATACACTCTGACCTTGTATCAAAGTTGTCTATAGATACGAAAATCATTTGGTGCACAGTCTGTCATCAGGGTGAATAAATACCTCTTTCATTCAAAAACATTCTATATTGCACAAAAAAACTTAGCTCTTAATGAATGAATGAAATTAAAATGACTTTTATTAAATGTCATATATACAAGAGATAATATTTATATACATAGAATTATAACCTTAAATTCATCTAATTACATAGTTTAGCCTCGCGAGCCAATAAACAGTACTGTGCATAGTGCAAATACTATAGTTAACAATAAAACTAATGTTTCTAACTTAGTTATAACTATTGCACAAAACTGCTTTTTTACATTGCTTATTTGTACAGAATCCATTTTAAGTTTTTCATTATCTATTGTTTTTTTAAAGGAAATTAATTGAACATGTTATGTATATGTCATTTCTTATCAGAATCTGTAGACAACTTTATACAATAAAAACATCCTTTATAGTAAATTTATTTAACACGTATTCATTTTAAATTTTCTAATTATCAAATTATTTTTATCACAGTATTAATATACTTTATTATTATACAAACAAATATAGTATCTTTTCAAAAAATTAGATCATATTAGAAACGTTTGATGTAATTTCAAGATGACAACATACAATTGTATCTAAATATCTATTATTATTAACAAAGGAACAGTTCCGTTGTTGAAGCTGTCACAGTCGATGATGCGTCGGAAATATTCGCCTAATGGAGAAGTGTACGTTATGACTTCTCAGCGGGCTTCTGATATTTCACTTCCAGTAACTGGGGGTAGTTTTCAACAATGGATAGTAATATGCCGTCGATGTAATTCCTCAACTGTAGGTTGACGTCCTGCTGCTCTTTCAAAGCTTTCTGCAACTGTAAAAATACAGATAAAGTAAAGCCATTTGTATGAAGAAGTGTTATTGGTGGTAACAAGTGTGAGATGATATGAAACGTGCAATAATGTATTAAAACCTAGAAAATAAGGATAACCATGCAAGTAGGCATGTATAATAGCTTAAATTTTTAATCGTGCAACACAAATGTTATGTTCAGGAGATGGAAGGTTCTAGATGCGTATGTAATTCAGTATATTTTCATAAAGTGTGAAAAGGTACAATATGATCAAAGCAAAGGTAATGAGTACTCGTAGGCGAAGCATGCAGCAGTTAGGGCAGCGAGATACATACAACATGCACTAGTATAAAAATGGCGTACCTTTTCCAACTCTATGCTGAGTTCAGATTGTGTATCGCTACCAACGAGCTGCAAAAACGCATACATAAAATATAAAGTTGCATAGCAATGAGTCTGTAATGATTTCGAATGAAGCGAAGCGACGTTATGGTGGTGATCGTGTGAAGTGGACCTTGCAGCAAATTCCAGCAATCATACAAGTAACATTTTGGTTTGACCACTTTAGATTTGTTTCTCTCTGTAATATTTAAATCGATAAAGATATAAATAAAATTTAACGTAGTTGGCAACATCCGATTAGAATGA
>DWME01008165.1:0-11943 GCA_018244795.1 Parelbella ahira ahira
GGTGCACGGGTTTCCTCACGATGGTTTCCTTCAGTGTTCTAGCAAGTGATATTTAATATTTAAACGCGAAATTTCTGTAAACGGGTGCTGAATAGAGAGGAGAGGGAAGAGAGAGAGAGTGATTGGCTGAATTTCAAACCAATAAGCTATCGGTGCTTTAAAAACTTCTTTTAATGAAACTTTCATTGTTAACAAAAAACAGCCTAAAGGCGTACAATTTTAACTCTCAATTTTAGCACGGAACGTAAAGCAATTTTAGTTTTATAAATCTATTAGAGAGTTCGAAAAAAGCGGTAAGCTTTTTAGGAAAAAAACGCTCTAACTTCGTAAAATACTTTTAAAGTCGTTAAAATATTAAACCGGTTTTAGCTTCCATATTGGAGGCAGTACGTCAAAAAGTGCCGCTATCAAATATTAACTTTGAATTTCTAACGTGATAAATAAAGTTAGATACTCGATAACTGTTAACTTGCAACAAATACTATTTTAGCAACGAATGAGAGCGAATGTAGAAAAAGCTAAAACAAGTTCGGACAGTTTATCATGACCCAAACTACGTAAAAACGTAGCATTAAAAATAATTATTAAAAGTACTAAAATTTAAACAGAAATTATGGCAGTTTTTGTGTTCAAGATTTAAATTTCTATAGGAATATTAGTAACATCATAAGAAGTTAAATCATTCAAGTCTAATTTGATCTAATAATATCCATGCTCCATTTTGAGACAACATCGAATCGAACTAAGATATCACCTCGTAATTTTCCAACCAATATCTAAATCTCCAGCGGTATCCTATTCTTGAGAAGTAGCCATGCATCTTTTACGAACTTCAGATAGAGCTTTAATTATGTTTAAAGTTAAAGAAGAATAAACGACTGAGTTAAAAAAAATATTGTTTGGTTGTCATAACGTATGTGCATTTCAAAATCGCATATCAAAAGCTCGTAAGTAATAGAAATATAAACATTTTGCACTTATTTTGTTTCAAATTCTCATTTATTTCCACCCGTTTGCGTCATTTTCTACATTCCGTTTGGACGTAGCGCAGTATCTAAATTAAGTTTGCTTAGTTCACTGCATCGGCCTAAGCGGTTAGTTCGTAAACCGCCAACTGAATAGCCACCGTGCTTCAGAGTTTGAATAATTCAAGGCTGACTGCAATCACGAACTCATGTCACCGACAGTTTCAATCAAGAAAATCAATTTCATGTAAAGAGGAATATCTTTTATTTTCGAATAGTTACCTGGATATTGTGGAGGGAAGTTCGGAATTCGAACTTTTGTCGTTACTGACTAGGTGGGTTTTCAATAATGGATTAGAGGGCTGACTAGCGGCGAAGATGTGGGTCACGATATACCATCAGATCAAATGATTACTGTTCCCACTAGTAATATTACGCACCCACCAAATTCACCTTAATAACATATGTACGTGTACTCAAATCAACATAGACTAATCACAGTTACGATATTATACAGATATGCAATGAAGTGCCCAACTGCCCACTAAACATGACATCGCACCGATACACGTCTGCGCTGTATTCCTTACATAAATAAATAGTGTACCGAAATTGCCAACTACATGTAGGTACTTATCTTGACATAGGAAAGTACCTACTAAATCAAATAATCTGACCCAATTTGCAGGAACATAGCACTGAAAATATAGCAAGCAATACAGCGATCGTTGCTAATTTGAGGCAAAAAGTATTTGAAATATATTTCATCATAATAAAACATGTCGCCTGTATTTCGCCGAAGAGATAGGTAGAAGAGTGTAGTACGCCCACTTTCCAGAAGTTTAGTAATACATCCTATCATGGAAAGGGGAATAATCGTATTGTCAAAGCACAAGCACAAATACAGATTCCGTACCTACTGCTAATGGCCGTTCCAATAACACTCAGCCCGACCTGGAGATTGAATCCAGGACCTCTTGATCAACAGTTGCGATTAGAAATGCTCAACGAACGTGGTAGATTTATGTTTTTATATAAATATCTGCTTTATTTAATTACCTATATATTATGTTAATCTAAAAGTACATAATAATATATTGCAAATTACTCTCTGTTGTAAATATTCACAGTACTATGGTCAATAAAAAAATTTAATAAACAATTATGTATTTTTTAAATCAATAAAATCGTTTTGGCAGTTGTACGCTCAAAGTAATTCCTACGCTGCGACTTGAATAATTCAAGAGCGATTCAAATTCAATTACTGACAATATTCAATGAAACCTATGGCGTTTGACATTTCATACATATATTTATATGCCAATCACTATCGCTAACATCATGTTTCGTTGTTATCGCAAACATCATGATGTTAAACATGATAAACATGTTTATTGCCATGTAACAAGTGTTTTATTACTTTGTTATTACCTGATAGTAAATACTGTACATTAGGTGCCTCCCGCAACTTTACATCATCACCTGGTTTAACTGTTAAGAAATGCCAATTGGCATTAAGTCCGCCCTCTGTTATTAATAATAAAGAATAAAAAAAAAACTAAAAAATTTAATATAACATAATAGTTATAAAAAAAAAACTAAAAAATTTAATATTTACCCTAGCGGAAAACGACCTAAAAAAAATGTCTAAGCCGTTGCAAGTAACCGTTAGATTATAATTATTAAGTTTATGCAGTTTATGGTTGGAACACCGTCAGGTTTTTAGTCGGTTGGAGCCCGACATAACGTATCGTCGGCCCCGTGGCGATAGGTACTCGACCTGAGTTTTCCTGACGGAAAAAAAAAAAAAAAACAAAAGTTTATGCAGATAACCGCATCAGTGGCGCGCGCGTGAACTACGCAGAGCTGCAGTTTGAATAATTCAAGAGCAACGCTGCAACTTCAATCAATAGCTGGCTTCAGTGAAATCACCGGCCTTTTGAAGCGTGGTCACTTATTTTTTCACGTAAAGATTTAGATAAATATTGTGATTTTTATTAGCTGTATTTATTAATGGTAGTAGTGCGGTATTGCCAACGTAACATGATTTATACAAAAAAAATTGGACACGAAACATGCGTTCATTAAATACTGCCAAAATATTTTTAGTGTTAACAAACGGGATTAAATCAACGGGCAAATATAAAAAAATAAGAAAAGGTCCCAAACCTCTTTCTCTTTCTTCTTATAATTAATTGTTGTTGATTATCATTATTGGATTAAGTTTCGCGCTTCAGTAATATAGAAAAGTATACAGATGACAAATGGCGCTAATTGCGATTAAGCGCGGGAAATAAAGTTACATGACTGTTTTGTCTGTATGGATACATACGTATGAATACATACGTATGGTACGTATGAATGTGAATATGTATACATCTATACTCGTATATGTATATAGGACAGTACTCAGTAGGACAAGTTTACACATCAATTTCAATAACAAGTGTTAGATTAACTGTCTCGTCACATTGCAGGCGCGTTAGCGGCAAGCGACTATCTCAGTGGATAGATAAATGACACAATGACATCACGCCTGGAATCCCCGAAGGGGTAGGCAGAGTAGTGTGGTACACCCTCAAGTTTCACCAGTTACGTTTACATCCGATGGAATAGGTGTTAAGCCTATTGCCAAGCTTACTAACAATATTCATACTAGAAGATATTTAAAACGATTTTTTGAGTATCACAAAAATATGTTATATTAACAATGAATATAATTCGTATCCTATGGGAATAGATGAGTTTCTTCTAAATATCTTCCGAGCTAAATCCCCAATGGAGCGGAGGGTTGTGTATGTTGGATAATAAAATGTTTCTGAAAAAAATCAAATGCGACTAAATCCGTTTCGTTATCGTGTCACATAAAGTTTTTGATACACATTTTTTTCGTCTACAACATAATATTTTTTAGGTCAACATAATATAGTGAATGATAAATTGAAACTCCAACGTGTGGGTGATATAAATTTTTCCAATACTATTTATAGTTATGATAACTGCTTGGAAATATTAACATAAATTTTAAGATAGTTTTCGTAAGTTTTAACATACATGTATTGTGTTATATTGTTTGCTTATCGTGATGATTGCAGAAGCTATAGCGAATGTGTTTATTTCCGATACAACACCAAATATCACAAGGATTATTCAAATACAAACTAGATTTGTCGTTAAAAAGAATCTAATATCAAGAGTGGGTAATATTGTTTCATCTTCACCAACCTCAGTAAGTCCACTGCTGGATATAGCTCTCCCCTAAAACGTTTCTGCCATAATTGCCCACGCTGGAGAAGCGGGTGGCTTATCTTATTTGGTTGCGTTTACATTGTTCTATATGGGCCTCTGCAGTACAAAGTCGTAGTTGAAGCATCAGTACTGACTAATTATATATGATTCTCATAGTGAATTAAAAAATGTACTACTGAATTAGCCCCAAAAAGAGGGCATTATGGAAGTCTGCCAATCGTGAATAATTTATTTGGCCGTCTTTAAACCTACTTTTAAAACGTTTCAACAGAATACAAAATGTTTATTCAATACATCATTGGACCCAAAAAAAAACTAATTTAAAAATATTAAATGCAAAATGCGGTCCGGTGGGATGACGATCTGCGAAAGGCTGCAGGCAGATGCTGGATACGACAAGCCGGGGACAGGACGCGATGGCGCTCATTGGGGGAGGCCTATGTCCAGCGGTGGACTGAGATAGGCTGATGATGATGATGATGATGAAATTGAAAATATGTAGTTACAAACACAAAAGTTGCAAACTAAACGCACTATACCTGATGATGTAAGTTCGGACACCGTAGAAACATGGAAAAATTAAGGATGGGTTAGATAAGGCGATTGTTATGTGACCTTGTATCCCCTGGGGACACTAAAACGTAGATAGAATCAGGTTATGGTACAATAATCCCGTACTTAACATTTTATGTCCGTTGTATCGAGGCGGCTTCTAAAGTGTTATGTCCCATCTCCGATATTGACCACAAATCCATATTATTATTTTCGTTAAGGAGACGTTGTCGACCTTGGTGGCGAAATTTTATCAACATTTTTAATTGACCACTGAACCACACTGACTGTCTCGTTGGCTAAATGGTTGCATAGCGCGACTGCTGATCGAGCGGCACGTCAGCACGCCTGTAATCGTCGAAGAGGTAGACAGAGGAGTGTAGTAAACTCCCATGCTTCACCAGTTACGTATTACGTCCCAAGAATAGGTAGTGAGTCTATTGCTATACACCGGGGACGCATCCAGGCTCCAAAGCAATACAACAAATTTCTCCTAGTAAATCTAGAAAATCCAATAGTACCCGACTCGAGATTCGAATCTAGAACATCTTGATTAGCAATCGCGCTTTACAACCGCTTAGCCAACAGGGCCGTCGAAGTACATTTGTTTTTATATTATTTATGTATGTGGCTTAATATTTTTATAATGCGGTTAATTGATGAATAATTAAATTGTTTATTTATCTATAAGTTTATTCAATATATTTTATTAATGTAAGACGAACTCGTCCTTCCCTTAAGCACGTTTACGAGCTGTCACTCGTAAATGTTTAGCGGGATATCCGTAAAGTGTACAGGCTGTTCGGAATCTGTCCTGATATTTATTGATGTGCCACTTATTACGCTTGGCTTCTATTTTACAACGTGATCAATATACCTTATTGTCATACCTTCATATAAGAAAAAACACTCTAATTTAAAAAATTGTACCTTTGTATACATACATACCTATACTTTGTCACATAAATATATTATATTTACGTGACCTTAAAGTTTTAGGGGATTAGGGGAGGCCTACGTCCAGCGGTGGACTGAGATAGGCTGATGTTGATGTTGAAACTTTTTTGGTTTTTAAATGAAAACTGTGTTGAGATTCGTTTGGTGGTCCTGATTTTTGATACAATAACATATTAAAATCAATGTCGAAAAGCGTAGACTCAATTTTCGACATAGTATTTATTGGGAATTTGTCACAAATCATGTTCTATTAGCATCTTTGCTGATAAAAATATTTGTTTGGTACAAAAAACCAAGGACTTTGCTTAGAATAACAAAGTTGTTTATTTGTATTCCACCCTCCCGTTACAAAGACATTAAAGTTTAAAAATTGATTGCACGAGTTTATACAGGAACAGAAATCTTAACGAGAAAATGACAAGTTGAGACAATGCCGCAGGCGTAATCTCTAATAATATTACTCTATAGCCGTTTTCTTACAGTTAACGTGATATAATTGAGTTTTGTGACATTTTCTTTATCAGTAGGTATATTATTCAAAATTACATATAAAAGTCAACTCGTCTAATTTTGAGTTGGAGGCAGTTGCCATAGAAAAATAGCTTTAATAGACTAGAAATTATTCGTTGAAGTTGTACTGGTATTATAAATTCTCTGTTAGCAAACTTTCTCATTGAGCTGCTGAAGTTGTATTGGCCTTATAATAACGCTATCAGTTAACAATCCTCTTCGGTTGAAGTTGTATTAGTATTACGAGTATTAAATTCTTTACGCTAGCAATCCTCTTTCTTTGAAATCGTATTACTAAAATAAGATGCAATGACTAACGAATAAAAAATTAAACACGTGTTTATTGACTATACTCAAAACATTACACGGTGATAAAATCTCTTCCCCTCTGTAAACCAGCGCGTTGAACGATCTTTTTAATTAAATGTAATACTGGAGTTAGGAAAATGTTCACACGCGCGGTGAGAACCTTACGCCGTTAACGCGAAAAGTTGGGAGCCCTATTGCCTGTGTGAACACGCTCCAAGAATCTCAAGAACGGTTCTCAACTTTCAAAGTAGGATTACAATGCAAAGAGTTAGTTTGACCTAGATGTGGCCTGAAAGGCTAATGAGGTTTCGGTAACGAAGCGATCTCTATGTCACTTCTGTGGTAGAAATAGGACCATTCTATTGCAAACCATTTCACATGTTTGGTAGGGTACTAAAATACCGTGCCAGCCACACTCCACCATACTGTTCCAGTGTGGACAGGCGACAAATCAAGTTTACAAGGTAACAATGGCCAAACAAAAATTCAATAAAATAAATAAAAAGAAATTATGAAATAATTAAAAACCACTAAGATATGTAGTCACGCGGATAGCTTACTGCAATATGAAATTAGTTTCGATGAATATCAAACAATAGATCAATATAATTGAAAACTAAAATTAAACATGCAGTGACAGAACACTATAGATGTGACAAATATGAAACCTAAGTCACATGAGGAACAGAGCAAAAAAGGTTCTTGCAACAAGTAACCTAACCGGTGATAATATTGCAGTGATTAGAAAATAATATCGTGGGACATCACACACGGGCGTCTGATACCAAAGTAAGACATCAAGACCGTCTGTGTTATGGTAAACAGACGGCTGATGAACTACACATATTCATATAAATATATACCCAACAAGACAGAACAAGTAATTGTACTCATTACACGAGTGTTTATTCTGGGTGAGAATCGAATCCACGACTCCGGCTGAGCAGTTAGGTATCTAATCTGAGCATTCGGCCAAGGGGCCTGTCGAAACTGTAAGCAAACTTACAATTTGCTAGCTCATGTATCCTCAGTTGTTATTGTAAGTAATTGGACTCTATTTCGTCTATTTCCAACAGCGTTCGGACTACATTCGGTAACAGATTGTAGAATTTCTCCAAAATAAGCAAATCTAAGTTTCAAATCGGTAAATTTGATTTACACAGGGTAGAACCGTGCTGAATCTCGATTGTATTAATGTATAGCGAAATTAAAACATTTACATTGAACACTAATTGAAGTATAGAAACAAATATAACAATAGAAATATATATTTAATGACTACAAAATCACAATCGCTAGATATCCGACCAATATTAATAACAAGGATTAAACAGACGTTCATATGCTTATAGAAAATAATTCCAGCAAAAATTTAAATCCGATCACCTATTTCGACGAAATAATCAGCCATTTTCTAAAAAGGGGAGTCAGACATCTGCAAAACGTGTATGTAAACGTGCATGTATGGAGAGAGTGGTGAATGAACCACACCATATGAGTAAAGATAGTATATTTGGCATCTGCATATTTCGCACTCTGTGGTGTCTGTATACCTACCCGTAACGGACCTGATACAATAATATAATATTAATAATTTCAAATTCGCGCACAAACTCCCAGTGAATCAAGAACCTACATAAAGTTTACAATAACAGAGTAAAGCTTCCTGTTCTAAATTCAAAATACTCAACAACGTTGAGCCAGTTGAGCTACCTGCGTTTCGATCTTTTAAATAATGCATACGCTTTTGGACTTTTCTCCCTATGCATAATATATCAAAATACATCCGTGTTTTGGATTTATTAGCGATACTTAAATATAAAAAAAGGCTAAAGATTGTATATTTTATACAGAAAGACAATAATGCCTTCATTCCAAGAGGCAAAGCTCATAAATGTCATTATTAACACACTTCTACGAACGCGTTCTTGGCAAGATAAATATTCCAACGAATATGTACTTACTTGCAATCCTGTTGTCGAGTTAACTATCGCCCTCATTGGTCTCGCAATGTCATCATACTCGTACAATAAACTGAAGTAATGTGAATCATGCGATATTCTACCATAAATTTTGATAGGCTCACCGTCTATTCCATGAGACGTACAACACAGCTGGTAAAAAGCGTGAATACTATAGTCCTCTATCTACCGAATCAAAGAAATACTAGCGTGCTGTTATATTAAATTAAGGTAATTTAGTGCGTACCACAACTCTTCATCATCATCCGGAGTGACTGGTAGAAAATGCTAACTGGCGTTAAGTCCGCCTTTTGTTAACAACACTAAAGAATATATAAATAAATAAAATAAATTATGATGAAAATTAATCCTTTCCAAAATCCCTAGATCCATGTACGGCATTTTTGTGCTTTACAAGTATTGTAAAACAATGGAATAAGCATCTTATAATTTGAATACACGTGGAAAGATGAATTATTTTGCGAGGATTCACACATTAAACTTCCGTATTTTCTCAATATACCGCAATTTCATACACCAAAAATTTAGGTAATGTTAACTATACAATAATATGGACGCAAATGAACGCCTGTAGCATGTGGTCTTTGATTTATATAGAAATAATATTCCCTAATTAAGCGTTCTTTAATGTGGGTAGTGGCACAATATTAATACTTAACACATGACAGCAGCTTTACTTAGTTGCAGTGTAGTCTTTAATAGATGACGGGAACAAAACACAAGCGTTTGCGAAACAATTTGACAGCAAGGAATTGCGATGCATGTCTGTGAGAGAACGTGCTAAGAAGTAATCCAATTTACTTGCCGCTTTGATAATAGATCTACTTGAAACCTGATAACACGGGTCTCAACACTTAATGTATTGGTAACTTCTATTTCTTTATTTATTACGTAAAATGCACTGTATGACGTTTAGTGTTATAAAAAATACATACAATAATCGACCTATTTATCATTCCACTCTTGGAAGTGGGAGTTAGCAGCCTTCAAACACCTTAGAAATAAAATTTTTTTTGGTGCTATATGCTACAGTAATTTGATAGAGACGTTTTGAATTTAAGCAAAAAAAAAACACTCTTATTTTACTTCATTATTATATCTTAATATACACATAAATGTTATTTTATATTGGCTTTTAAAAATTGATTACTCAAAAAATTTTACTTTGAGCCTTATTTCCGACGGAGATATCAATAATTCCGATACAATCACTCTTTAATTTACCATTTTAGAGATTAAAATAAGATATTGTTCCAGATAGCTTGCTTGGAACTCAAGTTATCTTTGTGTCAAATTTCAGTAAAATCTATTTGATCATTTCAACATGAGAACATGACAGACGATTTACTTCGCATACAAATAAATGTACCAAAATAGGAATAGTCCCCGTCGCAACCTCGCTGCAATCGGCAGGTATTCATGATGAAGGACCTCGTATGCGTCAAAGGCTAATTAGGGCCATCCCCTAAAACATTCGTGTGTTAAACGGTACATACATATGTGATCATGTGAATAAACACTCGCAAGATATTTACTAGTACGATAAGAATAACTATAAAATTGTTTTCCCGCCACACTTTATAAACCGAAACAAAAGGTTATTTTCTATTTGAATTCATGACAATGGTAGGTATTTATTTTCCGCGATGCAACTAACTGGATTAAACTTTGTATTCAAAGCACACTGTCGTCACATGCTTGGCACATTGCCGCCATGTTTTATACGAGACAAATCGATTTATAACTATATGGTACATATGAATGTCGATAGATGCAGACGTGATGATGATAATGCTGATTGGTGAAGACGCTAAGAAAGATCACGGCTCACCTATCTTGACCTAGTAAGTGAGATACTAGATGATGAGAGGGGCAGAAATATTCAATACTGGCAAGCATGTATAAAGAAACTGATGAAGGTAGAAAAAGAATGTCAGGTATGTAACTATAAAGATATTTGGCATTCGGTACTTTCTGCCTACCCCGTACAGAATCTGGCGTAATGATACGAAAATCATTGACATTATATTGCTCCATCGTACTTCGAATGTTCATATAGGAAACACGAATAATCCCGGACAATAGCCCATAATTGTCGTCACGTATGTACATACATACATATCTCAGTGTGCCCCATTATGAACAATTATTCCCTTGATTGCACATTCATTAGCAATCGTCTTGGGACTGCATATAGCGGTGTCCACGCGGTTGTGAAATACGAATTCCGTAATGTTAGGATATCGCGGTGTCATTCAGCTCTTGTGTGGGCGATCGGTAACGGCGAATGATTGCTTGAATGGTCCCCTAATTAGTCGGTCGCTGTTAGGTATTACGTATCTTATTTCCAAAGCGTACAAGCTACATTATCTAATGCACGATGCAGCTGGAACGCTGCCAATACTAACTAGGGGTTTCAGCTAAACCCGTAGTAGCTATCTCCCTCGAAACAGGAAACAAATTTCACGATTACGTAAGCGCCTCTAAGTTCATTAAGCTGGCCGCTAAATTGATGGCGCTATGATTATATCTTGCATCAGTGTGAACTATTCAAGTGACCGGAATGGATTGCGAAGGAGTCTTGTCTATAGTATTGCATTTAAATGAAGTAGGTACAACTAATTTAATCAATAGGATGTTCCTAGAATAATAGCGAGTTTCATTTATGTATATTTGAAGCGACACATTATTTCCTCATATTTACAAATTCAAACGCATGCTTGGAATCGATCCCCAAATCCTCCAAGTTGATATGTGAAATTTAAACCCCTCAGAAGAAGCTTATATCCAACAGTGGACTTGGATAGGCTGATGACGATGAGGTACAGGTGCGACAGACCGAAAAAAAAGACCAGGTAATAACTGTCGACATTTTTACATAAATATAATAAACAATGAATGTATAAAATAATATTGAAAAATTTATTAATTAATTCTTAGTAGATACAGATTAATATTTAAATCGTCAAACATCAAAGTGAGAATCCATTACAAAGCAGATTTCAGTAACAAACGAAAGTCAGTTAGGTTTCCGGTTACTCATTGTCAGTTGTCACTTTTGATTGATTAAATCTAGCAATCGTCTGGCGCTGGCAATACGATACTGAGACTGGAAACTACGACCGATATTTTACTAAATGTTATAGAATTGCTCCGCTAAATAAATATTTGTACATTTTTTTTTCAACAAAAATTTTTTTTATGTGGTTTAGATTTACACGACGAGGGAAAACGTAAAATGGGGAGAGGTCAAAATGAGTTAAGGAACCTCGTCTTCGATAGTGGGAATAGTTAGAATAAAGGTTGTTATGTATACATTATGGCAAGGCATATTACGACATATTAAACGGTTTTATTTAGCTCACCCCGTGTGTTTGGGTCAAATTTAGTAATTGAAATTTAACCCTCTTCCCGTTAAC
>DWME01008166.1:0-11941 GCA_018244795.1 Parelbella ahira ahira
GTTGCAGCCGTCTCTTTAAATATTTATTATCATTGACTACCTGTCGGGTGGAAACAAAATTTCATTCGTCAATTCAAGGTAAAGCAAAATGTACATTTCAATATCCATACGGATTGCAAGCTACGTTTTTTGTTTTTCACAGAATTCCCAACTTGCAATATTTATATAAAAATTCAATATTACGCTTACAACGTTAAACTGAAAAATGTATTACCAACATTTAAATAAAAAAAAACAATAGATTTGTCGTAACATTACGTCTGTAATTACCAAAGAGTAGGGAGAGGAGTGTAGTACACTACCAAGTATCACCAGTTACATTTTTACATCCCAACATGAAATAGATGGTGAGCTTATTGGCATGCACCAGGCACAGATCCATACTCCGAGCCACTACTAGAAATATAAAGATTAGAAAAACCAATAGTATCCGATCTAGGAATCGAACCCAGAAGGTCTCGTTCGATAGTCGTGTTTGCAACCAGACGTTGGTCGACTAGCTGCACACAATATATGTTTCTCAATTTACAAACATAAAGTTCCCTAAACGATACAATCCTTGTAAAGATGAAGATGATCTCTTCAATGCGTATAACAAACTTCTATTTCAATAGGTTGTTTACTCGCGACGTAACATAGAACAAGAATGTGGACCTTGGTCATAAACCTCGCTGAATCCTTGTAACTAACAATGACACAAGCGAGTAATGTGTAAAGCCCAAAACATAAAGAATGGCTAAATTAATGAGCCGAATGCTTAAGCTGGCCATTAGATTCAGTTAGCCGGGTTCACGGTGTCACGGCTACAGAATGTTTGTGACAGAATAAATTTTCTGTGGCCATTCACTGTGTATCGACACACGGGCGGAGAGTTGGAAAAGCAATTTCAGTAACCGCTGCATTGCGGCGAGCGTATTTCTTTTCACCTGCGTTGCAGAACGTCTACTATAGTTATTCTGGTGCAAAAAAATTGTTCTGAAACATTTATGGTATTTTCCACGAAATGGATTTAGGGGCTCTTCAAGAATATATTCTTTATTCTCTGTACCCCATTATTTAGCTTAAGTTCCCTTTAAGTTGAAAGTTATAAATATTACTTTTATTCAAAATTCGAAACAACGGTTGTTAAACCTAGGTTGTACTTACAATCAAAGATTTTTTCGAAAAGCATTTCGTGAATACATTTTACAATTCTTCAATATAATAATAAAGCGAATAAGTAACCACAAAATTTAATTAGCCAGATATAACATAATTTACATAATATCACGTCTGTATTTATTCAACACGGTAGACAGAGAAGTGCAGTATATTTCCACGTTTTCTCAGGTATAAGTTCTACCACAGAATAGCGACGAAGACTTTAAGTATAAAGGCAATGACGTGTTTTGGACTTAGAAGAAAATGTTTGATCGTTTATATGGGCGAATAGTTAGAAAAGCAATTTTGGTATCCATTGGAATTTATTGGGTGTATTATTTGTGGTCAACTGTTCCATAGACTTGCTTTATCCAGACGTGTTAATTCGTCAATTTGTAAACTCAGTATACACGACCAAACTAAATCAATACCAAAAGAAAGTATTGTACCAATTTTAGATGAAAGTAAATTCACACTAAACATTTAATTGTAGAAGTTGTTAAGATTAGAACGTGTTTTTCTGTACAACACGAGGTACATAGTTCTGCATTGCTTTGAGTTTATTTTTACTTGCGCGACAAGACGTTTCGTACGATAAAGTTTTGTTGCTCTACATCGTTCGTGTGATTTTGTTGGAAATTGAAGGCTATTGAAAATCTTGCGCTACTGTGCATCAGTCTGAAGATGTAAAATATCTACTAACATAACGACGTCGAGATTCAGCGAGTTAGTTTTCAGGTGACGCATTTGTGACTAAACCTAATTAAAACTTTAAGCCTGTTTGTGAAACGTACCATCACACCGGTAATGCCCGAAGTCTTAGGCAGGGAAGTATAGACTCCTTTGTTTATCTCCAGTGACGTTTATCTCCCATCCTCCCACATTCCGTCCCACCATCTGTTGGAATAGGTGGTGAGCCTATTGCCGAACCATCACGCCTGTAATTCCCTGCACAGGTTTTCCTAAGCTGGCGTTGTCAAAAAGGCTAGTCTTGCCATGCAATGATCTATTTCCCCATCAGATGTTGATATTCTGCAATGTAATAACGCTAATCTTTAATTTTATAATTGTGTTGATCACCATATTAAATAGGTTGGCCAAACAATGTATAATTGTATCAGATCCTACTATTTTGTTTTACATTCTTAGCGGAAGGTCGTGACTGGAAAGATCTCGCCGGTTTTAAAAACGAAATGTTAATTAAAAAGACTCTGCAGTCCACGATCTCATTTATAACGCTTTGTGAATTTGCGGGATCCCCTCTGTTTTTCTTTCTAGTATTTTCTCCTGATTCCATTTCTTTTCCGCCAGATAGATCTTTTTCTGTGAAGATTTCTTTTCCGGTAAAGAACGATACTAGTATTCTCTTTTCAGTTACATTAGCTGGATTTTACTTGCCTCCGTTGCAATTTCAAACCTTAATAAAGAATAGCATCTTGAAGATCGCTTAAACAGATATCAAAAACACTACAAATTTATACGTCTTTATGTCTTGAAATACATTTAATAAGAGAAGCTCCTTTCTGGAGAGTTCTGATATAAGTCTCATTTCGATTTGTTTTTAAGCTAAAAAAGTTACAATCAACAGGGTATCATGAAATATCTATATTAGGCATTTATACATAATAAAAGATCACATTGGATCAGATCCATAGAGATACAGGATACATAATTTGGTGAAACCATTTGAAATCTCCAAAGGCTAAATTACCTTTAAGTAATGTTAGTTTTGTGAACGCACCTGATAATTCAAGACACCAACATTTAACAAACATTAGGCATTACATTAACTTTAAATATTTCGCATGGAATTAAACATGTTGCTATTTCAATTTTACCGATGTACATATGTAATAGAGAAAATAACTGAGGAATATGAACTGTGGAACAACGTGAACACATTGACCCAAGGGCATTCGTTCTTGTATCGATTGTACAGAACCATTTACGAAAGAGAATGATCGTCCGCTATAAAGGTTCGGCCAATCTCCGAAGTGGCCTCTTCGTTCACAGTTTAGACTTTTCCTTTTTTCTTCATTACATAATTTATTTCAAAGACTTCATTTTTTCAGGTGAGAAAACCTTGTGTCCTATTTTGTACAGTTTCTGTTAAAAGGATAATAACAATCAATTACATTACGCCGTGCTTAAAGGAATTTTCTGTAAGGCTACATAGTATATTGACAGTAAAACGATTTTTCAAACATAAATAATAATTAGGAGCTAAAATGTTTAACTAACATGAGTACTATCATGAATAAATGTTATTTAGAGTACCTAATCTCCAAATTAAATGATTGTATCGACATAATGGTAAATTTCCAATACCTACCTAAATGCACTCTTAATGTTTTATTGTAAC
Source organism: Parelbella ahira ahira (assembly GCA_018244795.1). NCBI lineage: Eukaryota > Metazoa > Arthropoda > Insecta > Lepidoptera > Hesperiidae > Parelbella > Parelbella ahira. The sequence goes on from DWME01008166.1 coordinate 3,503, forward strand.
TTTATCAATTATAACCACTTTTCATGGCGGAATTCGAAGTGCCTACGTCTTTCAATCAGATTGTTGTTAGCGAACTTGTTTGCAACTTGCATGTTATCTTAGTACGATGAAGATTCCTACAGCGATTTCCTCTTGCTACCCATTGATAAAGTTTGCTTTGCGTCTATCACTTCCAAGAACTCGATATTGTCTTTGTTCTACTATTTGTAATGGATTTTCTACAAAGTTATATTTCTTTTAGTGATAAATTAAAAAAAGTATGTACGTTTAGATATGCATAATATTATAATAATATCTACTTTTTTATTTGAAAATGTAATAACTTTTCTCGATAACTTTAACTTCGAAAATTCAATTATTTCATGAAGGCAAAATCATAAATTTGTTTATATTTTATTCATGTAATTTGGTTTATTTAGCAATTTACTTCTCAGTTTTTCGTCCTTTGTCGTCATGATAGTACTCGTATCTCGAATACAACATATGTATGTGTAGGTACATTTGTAGTATATTTGAACGTTTAAGCCCTAAAAATAGTATTTAGATAATGGTACTGTCACAAATATTACTTGTCTTCTAATAATGTTATTTTAACCGGAGTAAACTATGTGCACTAGTTTACAACTAGCGAGTTATTTTATCCCATCCTTATAAGAATCGGTCGGAGACAAAGTTTTAGAAACAATTTCTCCTTCGACATTTAGTCCGGCGTCCGATAAAATGTATTTTAATTTTGTTAGTTCAGTGTTAACTTTATATTCTTGAACAAAATACTGATCGTATATCATTCAAGAACAACGAATTTACAGTTTTAATAATCACAGTTTGATAAGTTCTTTATGTGTTTAATTAAATTATTGAATCAATTCTTAGCTGATATCTTGAATAATTGTAGGTTTGAAATATGCAAACAGGTTTTACGGTCACTAAATATTGCTTTAACTTGTCATATATTCTTAGTTTGGTTAATTGTAATTTAAGTTCTTCCTGTTACACTTTTGTATTTAAAGTCAAGTTCGTGCTCGCTTTGGAATGTTGTTAGCGTACTTGTCGCGAGTTGTCTTTAGCGCGTCTTTGGGAGAAACGATGCTGGATAAAGTTTCATACAACGTTCTCTACTCGGACACCAGCGATAAAGTGTACTTCGGCTTTGTTAGTTATTTGTACAGTCGTGTTTGTTCGATACTCAACTTATTGGGTTTTGGTTCAGCTGTCGAATTTATACTATGAAAGACTATAGATTTCTATTTTATGTAAGTATTTACGATGCGTTACATTTACGATGTATTACATTGACGATGAAATAATTCAGTAATAGATACTTATTAATTAATGCCTTTCTATTTGCTTCGTTTCAATCATATTTTTTTAAGAAAGCGACTTTACTTAGAACTCCATGTGAAAAGTAAAACTCAACCTGATGAAGACAACATAAGCACTGTGCAAAATTAATGAGCCCGCGTATATTCAAACATGATACTGAAACTCTATAGAGTAAAGAGTTTACTCGTGAATTTAGATAACACAAGCCACTTTACAGTACATTATGTACCGGGTCAAAGACATTCAAATCTCTTAGGTGCTTGAAATTTAACTTTCATAGTAGCTAAAGCTTGCTCGCTCATTGTACAAGATCTCCTGCGACCAAAGTTTCAAGGTGACATGCTTCCAGCGTTTTAATTATTCAGAAAACAATCTCGCAACGTTGTTTCGCGCCCGAGTTTGGGAGCCACATGCTCGCGAAGTGCGATTTTATGTCAAAAAAGCCGTAAATCTTAACTTCGGAGGTTCCGATATGAGGCCATTATTGTGAAGTACAATGTTTTGTTGCCATGTCGTTTAAGGCTCGTTTCTTAAGTATGTTAGTGCGTATGTTTAAATATGACGTACGCCAATCGATATTTGAGACAACTTCCAGCTTTCGTTATGAAAATATGTACAACAATATGTTTTTTAAGTTAGTTGATTTTAGTTGAGGATTTGACTTGTATAGAAAGCAAAGCAGCAATTCAAATGTTTAGATACTGAACTGTTTCCAATAGATTTTAATCCTTGTAAAAATATGTAAACATCGTGTGGGATATTTACTCGTATAAATCCATTTACAAAAACTACCAATACAATGTTGGGCATGCAAACTTCGATTGCCTTTGTACTGGGCTCATGTTTCGCTTAGTCTGAAACTTAAAACGAACCTACACTTTTTAAGTTAGTTAAAGGTGGTTACAGTTTTTAAATGGATGATCGCAAATTAACTGCGTATTACTTTCTTCGAAGTAATTGAAAAGGACTTGAATAGTTTTAATTTTTTGACAAATATGCACCAACATATTTATGTTCTACAAGCACGTTAAGTTGTTAGTCTGACTTGTAAACGCTACAGGAAACTCGAAACAGTAATTTATTATTTGTTAAGTGATTGTTAAACGTTAACTTTTTAACTTCCATTTAAATTTATACTAGAGATAACATCACGCCTGAAATCCCCGAAGTTATAGGCAGAGGAGTGTAGTACACTCCCACGTTTCACCAGTCACGTTTAAGTTCGATGAAATACGTGGTGAGCCTATTGCCATAAATTTTATGCCTTTATCACTAAAACCTATCCATGTTTGACAATGTTCAACTAGGTATATACGTGTACTAGTATGTCTGCGTCCTAAGGGTATTACTCTATACAATAACAACTTCAACTAATTACAAGCGATCCTAAGTAGGTCTAGGATGACATTAGTGATATATGACTTCTTTGGACACGATAGCAGAATAAATTACTCTCGCAAAAACGTGTCATGCTACAATTATTTTTAATCTGCTTGTACAGTAATCTCATTTATTCATGTGCAATAATATGTAAGTTTTCTTATAAGATTATTCATCGGACTTTATAAAGTTTTCGAAGATGCATTTTTTTAATTTTGGTCTCGTTAGTCCTTTCGCAATATTCCAGAAACTTCAGATATAAAATTTAATCTTTTCATTATACAGGCTTTGTTTTACAAACAAATATATACTTATACCCATAGTAATACTAATTCGCCTCCAGATGTCGCTCTCCTGAATGGCTCTCGTCACCGTCCGTTATAAGAGGAATACGTCATCGGCTTGACGTCCATCTTTATTAAATCTCGACGTGATTCAAACCGAGTCAAAGCAGTAACCAGGTTAAATCCCGAAGCAATGCGCAAGTAGATATATTAAAAAACGTGTATCACCATATAAATATGACTATTTCGTTAGAGTAATGAAAATAAATTAGGTATAGTATATTTCTCTTTATACATCTTACAGAATAAGTCAATAAAATAATTGGCATAAATAATCTGCGCTTACGTGTACATTACTCTATTTTTTATCTGTATAATAATATATAACATAAATAGACCACAAAAACTTAGTTACAATAGAATAGAAGAACAGAAGAATAGAATTACAAGATTTTGGGATGTGAAAAACAATCGGCATGGTGATTAAGAAATAGAACCTTTTTGACAATGAGAAAATCTTTCCGTTACATAGCTCAGAGACCGAAGAGGAGGGTAACAAACTAGTTATTAATACACGCAAGTACAGTCCTTTATACAAAGTACCTGTATTTGATGAAAATTATTGTGGGCGTTATTGTATTACAACGCAATAAGGCTGAACCAATATTACGGAGTCCTTAATAAAGACTTACGACAAAAATAAATTCAATTGAAGAATAAATTAAACTTGAGTGACATGATTGTCTCTCAATGTGACTTTGAGCGCTAGTGGAAAATTTTTGATATGCTATCGTACTTCGGAGAACTTGTGAGCAGTCGTTGTTAGATAACGTTTGAAAAATCATGGAGGCTTTAAGCGATCCGTGTGGATGGTAAAGTAAGTTCTATTGTTGACACGAATAGGGGTATTGCCTTTTACGTAATACTTACCTAACCAACTATGAGGCAAAAGAAACGTACATTTTTATAAGTAATCTTAAGGCTAGAAAAGGTCATCGTCGTTGTCGTCGTCGTCATCATAGCTGTCCACTGCTGAACATAGGCCTCCTCTAGATCGTGCCACGTTGCTCGATCCTCTGCCTTCCTCATCCAGTGTCTACCGGCGATCCTACGAATGTCGGCGGACCAGTTCAGCGGGTCGGAGGTCGTCCTACGCTCGGATTACCGAAACGCGGTCTCCACTAGAAAAGGTCACATGTTATTTAATGTTAATAATTTAATGACTTATTTGTACTAATGGTCGTTGAGTATTTGAAGTTCTACCGCAATTCATTACATTTTAAATTTCATCAAGTTTGTATGTACATGAGTGTACTCTTGTACCTATGCCTGCTATCGGTGCTACTGATTCACAATACGCTATTGTTTGTTTGATGTTCACAGTAATGACGGAAACAATAAATGTTTAATTCTTCTTACCCATTCTCCTGCGTGTAAAATATTCTAAATAAAGATTACTTATCTTAAAATTCTTAATAAATATGTATGTATATACTGAATTGAAAGATTCCGCATAGAAATATAATATAGAGATGAAAAATCATTTATTCTCGTACTTACCTTCTACCGTTGATATATAAGGACCATGTAGGGAACTACGAATGGAGTCCAGTTGAATTGATCCGTGCACTGACTGCAACCCAATTATGGCTCTAATCGTATGCCAGTATATCGGTCGGTAGTCAATACGATAAGGCTTGACTGGTGACCGCCGTACTGGCAAACCGTAACAGCATATATAGTTTAAAGTATACTTCAGATATTCAGTGAAATAGCGACGTCAAACAAAGTATTCCCAGGTATTAAGTCAGATATATTGAACGTCCTTATATTGATTAGGCAAACTAATTCAAAAGAAATAATAAAAAACTGATTTGATATAAATAACTAAGAGAGCCTATTTAAATATTTAGATGTTATATAAATTACCAAAGAAAATTTGCAAAAAGCACGCCTTTATATTTACGAGAATGGGTTTTGCCTGATGCAGGTCTATTTCGAATCTTAGATACGAAATTTTTGCCATCATCGTCAACCACCTATTACAGTCTACTAGGCCTTCCTAGGCCCTACGTAGGCCTTCTCTAACAAAATCCCATTTCCACCCAATTTCATCATTCTTGCTCTATATTTGAATATACGATGAGTGGAATGCAGAAAAATTACAATAAATACTGTTTTGAAGTCAATGTCACCTATTTACCATGTAACAGATAGTTAAACAAATATTTTGAATAGCCATATTTTCTCCTTACAATTTTATTATATGTATAATTATTTTAGCTTATCTATTGTGTTTCCATAGAACGGGTAACGCCGCATAAATAATATTTGTAAGCAAAAGTTAGTAGACACCGAGGATAGACAGTTCTGCCACCTTCCGCAGCAAGCGCCTCAAAAACAATTTTCCTCTTACATAACAAATAGAATATCTCCACAAATACTTAAAGCAGCTTAAATACTTATTCAAACTTAACTTCTTCAACTTATTAAGTCGCTGACTTAGCGGTAGCTTTACATTGATTAACTCTTTAGCAAATATTGGACGCTATTAACTGTGGTTTCTCACTGAGCGCTGAAATCGCTGAGTTACGTAATAAAAACTGTGCAGCGATTTAAAAAATTACATCGAAATGACATATCCATTAACGGTCTAACATTAGGAATTTAGTAACGATCTAATTTTGAAAATGAATATTGGGTACTTTTTAAAGCAGAAACGTGAGCGCAAAGACGTATTTGAAGATCCATATTAAAGGCGTTTAGGATGTCTGCATGAAGATTACCAGTGAAAAATATCTGGCCTTAGATTCTAGATACCTGTAATACATGTGATTATATATGTAAACAATTAATAGTAAAACTGTAATACGTTAACAAAAAGTAGACCAAAAGCATTATCATCATCATCGGCCTATTTCAGTCCACTGCTGGACATAGGCTTCCCCTAATAAGCGCCATCGGGACCTGTCATGGGCTTGCCGCATCCAACCTCTGCCCACAGACTTACGCAGACCTTTCGCATATAGATCTAAATATTTGAGACCTAAACGTTGTAAACCAAAAGGAACTTGCCGTTAAAATCTATTTAGGGGCAGTAAAACCACAGGAACAGGGTTGTATACTTTAAGTAGCGATACGTCACATATATTGAGTCGTTCGTCTCTTTTTACGATCGCCCTCGACGTTATTCCGGTCAGTTCGGATACTATACAATAACTTCAAAGGTCCTTCCTCCGTGATTGAATGGAAAGTACGAGTATCTCTTAGGCTGTAACCTTTTTTAGATCTATAAACCTAAAATAGATATACATATATCGAAGATATACGGTTTTCTTTTAGTTCTCGTAGAATTGTTGAATTAACTAGATGTGATGTTCACGTACTTTTTTCGCAGCGTGGCTCAGGTCGTCCTAATTTAAAAATGCGACTCGAATGATGCTATAAGTACTTTACTGTAAATTTATTCCTTATATTTTATAAAAGGTATTTATAGATGTTAATATTACGCGGTCAATAATTAAACGGCCATGAAAATAGATCGCTATAAAAATACCTAAATAAACTAGAACGTAAAGGTCACGTAGAGATCAACGAAAAAACTTAATAGATATTTACTAAGATTCCATAATTATATTTAATTAATATTATATTACTACTATTTATAAATATGTTCGTAAAATAAATATAACGCAAATAGCCAGAAATATTAGCATTTTATTTATTTTCAGAAACACTATCTTACGTATGTACTTATTTCCCGCAACGCTTGTACCTAATTTATTTTACTAACGGCGAATTTAAAATTCAAACGACCATAATAGGTCTGTCTGTGGGCGACAATCAAAATTTCATCGCAACCCGCTAAAACATATTCTGTTTTAAAAATAATTCCAATTTTATTTTAAAATTTTTACGTTCCAGGAAATTCGATCGAACTGTTACAACTTATGCAGTAAAATCCAATGTTGAATATAAAACCAGCATTAAATCTTCTAGAACATTTTTCACTCTAATTCTCATGGACTGAAGTGAATTAAATTGGAATTTCACATCCGAACATTAAATTCAGTCATTATCTGTGATCACGTACAGATTCCTAATGAAGAAACTAGCGTCTCTTTTATTCGTTCCTTAATAGACGGAGATAAGACTACGATATCGAATTGCTGAACATTGCATAAATCAGATGGACCATTCCGCGTGGTTAGCGCCACTGATTCTCGCTGATTTATCGTGACGTTCAAATGTTTGTAGGTATGTGAGTAAACTCATTAATACTATTGTTAAATGCTAATAATCAAATCAATAAATTCCGCTTAGTTAGTTATATTCAATAAATATAAAAGGTCTCAAAATTGTATACACACGTAGGTACACGGGGTTGTTCTTCTTTTTAACCTACAAAAGCATGTCTCCATCAGCTAACGAAGAAAAAATCAAGGGAATTACCAATATTAATTTGTTATATATATTTCAACATGCACTGTATCAAAGAAATAACGGTTGTGCACGTTTAAACAAATATTTGATTTATATTTACGTAGAAAAATTTACGTTACAGAGTTGTAAATCAGCGTGACAGAAGTGTATTTCATACAAATCACTGTTGTCCCAGCCACCTTGACTTAAGGCAGATTTCATAATGTTACTAAAAAACTATATGACGACATAAAATATAAAATAAATTTTTAACTCCGAACAATATAACCAATCACGGAATAACGATTCTTATTTTTTGTCAGTTTTAGTAATATTTGAAAATAAAATTTAAAAACTTGTCTCTTGCTGTGGATGTTTATGTACGTAAATTCTGTCACGAAGATTGTCATTCGAAGCGGGTGTATACGCTGCTCATTTCTATTGTCGTCGATTGGATATTTAGGCCTCCCTCCCCTCTAGGTACGATTACCTCTCTGGGATCATAAGACCACGCGTCAGTCGCTCGCAAACTGTGATAGGAGGTGCGTGTATTTATTCGGCGACAGCTTCGTCACGTAAGTAATCAATAAAAATAATATTATTTGTAGTTACTTTTTGTTACCTGCTCTTACGTAATAAGAAATACGTCCATACCAACATGTTAATCGTATACTTTATATTAACGGTTAAATATTATTTACTTTGCAACAAACTTTAACCCCTCCGTCACGTAACAATTCTGTCACATAATTTTTGTGACGGAGTAGTAAAGTACGTGACGGAGGGGTTAAATAAATATTATCGCTAGTATTTATGCTGAATCTAATCTGTTTTGGTTGAATTGACCTTGAATGTTTAGCTTAATATTTTTATTTTATTTTAAGGTAGCATCATGACGAAAAAGAAGGCAGGCATTAACAGCGGCAGAAAGACAGCGGCGTTGTCGGGCGAAGCGAAAAAATTATCCTGAAAAGGTAGCTGAAGTAAAGCGTAAGGATCTAGAGAGATATCACGCTCGAAAAAAGCTGGT
>DWME01008167.1:0-11940 GCA_018244795.1 Parelbella ahira ahira
TTAATAATTATATGTTTTTGTTAAGGTAGACAGACTAAAAATAGATAGTTTAATTAATCACTAAGATATTTGAAAACCTACAGATATTTGTTATCTGTGTCGCACGCCTAGCATGGGGTTACGGACTAAAACCCCTCAGGGTAGTCGTATGTCCAGCAGTGAACTTTACAGGATGATGATGATAGATACCCACATTCTTTAAGAGTTCTCACAAAGTAAATGTTGCAGAATCAAGTTATTGCCAATTTGAAAAGTTTTTCCAGAATTCCTTCTTTTAAATAAAAGAAGACGGTCCTATAGTGAAGAAGCTTAAACCGGTTCGTTGAATCAAATCGAGTATAATTAGACCTCCATCTTGTGGATGCGTATTTTGCACTGGCGTTAATTTGAAATCAAATTGATATCGACAGACACCCTTTGATCTCAATCATTGGCAAATTAAGCTAATGATCGTCCGAATTTGTATGCAGATAACAGATTATTACGGTTACTTAGCTGCATCAAACTCAATTTTGCCTCGTGTTTGGCTAATTACTGGGTAGCGTTAGCATACACATGGTTTACTTTGCGTGCAATACGAATGGTCTAATCGTGCTAACACTGAGAAAGGCTTTTATTCAAAGTGACAAACATTTTACGGAACACTTATACGCTAGGTGATTTAAGTGTACGTTACTACATTTCCTTCATGATAAGACAAGAAGTCAATCTTGAAGTGCATCAGTTAGTTATTCTTGGTTATAATAAAATTGTGATAAGTTATTATTAAGAACAGGTCATGATAATTATTAAGAAAATATATTTAAAATGTTTTATTTAGTAGTTAAATGAACGAAATAGGATTTAAGAAAATTGAAGATACACAATATGATGCCCATTGATGATCGGTAGATAATCTCAAAACAGAAACAATATATTCGATGCTTTTGAAGTCTCACCTAAAGGTCGTAGAAAATTGCATGTAGAGCAAATTATTATTATTACTATCTAGATTACATAATGTTAGCAATGGGAAAGCAGTTTGAATGTAAAACATCAGTTATGAAGCCGAAACATTCGAATATAAGAACAATTCTTTGTTACCTAACTTAAAAACGTACAAAATTAATAAAACCTAATAATATAAATGGGTCTACATTCCTCATTTCAATCTGTACGGTATTAGAAAGACAATTCTAACTCTACAACATGCTCTTAAACGCAAACTTATATAAGCAATTAAGGACACGCATATGCTTGTATTACTCACCAAAAATATGTACAAAGTAAACAGAATAAATGAATGAAGCAAATATTTGCATGGGCTTGGTCTTGGCAAGTGAATAGTTAATTTGCTTAAACCTTCGTCTGCGCTAATTTGTAACTATTTGTTTTGTAACTGTTGGTGTCACGCCTAAATTATGTTCTGATATAGGACCGACTACCTACTAACCTACATCTACCTATCTTTATGCTTGCAACACAAATAACAATGAACGTAAATACATGTGCCTAATAAATAAAAAAAACTTTAGTATCGCTTACTGGCCGAGGTCCCACTAGTGTGTACTTGTTAAATTTCGAAGAGCAGCTTGGAGCAAAATCTCAGCTATTATCACTATAATAAATTGCAAGCATGACATTCTCCCTGATTTTATTTAATTTTTTATTGTAATCCCATATATTAGATATAAAGTACTAATCGTATGAAAGCACTATCATACTTTGTTTCCGACCCAATCTGCATGATACAAAATTTTTAGATATAGGTACTTATTATTACATTTATGGTTGTGAGTCAGTGCACTATACTTTAATGAAATGAAACTGAAATGGGATTAAATGGAAATGTATTTAATAAAGGTTTTATCTAGTAGTTGGAAGGTAGGATACTATTTGGAATTATAAAATGAAGTTATGTGAACATTATTATGAGCATTTTGATGTTGTTGTATTGCTCATTAGCGATATATCTAATTGGAGTTGAAGTTAAAGATTTTTCCTCTTCTTTTTGCGATAGTTTGTGTGTAACAGACCAAGTACTATCAAATTATTATGTCGATGGTAAATGTGCCATGTCATGCTGCCAATGTGTTATTTGTTAAGGGATTACTGCTGCCTGATTTTTAGTGAATCCAATAAAAAAGGAATTCATCGTTTATAGAATCGTCACTGTAGTGGCAATAGCCTCACCGCCTATTCCATGTGACGTAAACGGAATTAGCGAAACGTGGGAGTGTACTACACTCCTCTGCCTATCCCTTCGCGGATTACAGGCGTGATGATACGATACGTAATAGTAGTATTACAGGTACATGACCACTCACGTACATTGCTTTACAGAAACTATTAACGTTGTGCCGTGATTTTAATATAAGAACTTTCCTTGTTACAGCAATAACATGCGCTTACCAGATCACGAACCTCAAAGTGCCGCTCTACGCGGATCCGCGGAGGGCGGCTGAACTCAGCTGTCACTTCACCATGGACGATCAAAAGCTCCACTCGGTCAAGTGGTACAGAGATATGAACGAAATATTCAGATATAGCCCAACTCAAGAGGTAGGCTTCGTTCATTATGTGTATTTTTGTGTTTACAAGTTACGCTATTTAAAGTCATATTGTGTATTCGGTTGTATTTCGAAATGACCTTGCTATATATTTCTAACGTACCTGGGCCCGCGGCGTATTTCGCGTGAGCTTTGAAACAATGTTAACTAGAGTTAACAATAACTAAAATCAACATTGTTCACTGTTAGCCCATCAGGAACGTAAGCGTACACTTGACGTAGCTGACGTGAGTAAGGGCTAGACGTAAGTACAGCTGTCCGTATGAAAAGTTACTTATTCTCAGACCTCAGCTAGCTAGGATTAAGGTATGATCGACCTTTCTGGGGAACGAAATATAGATCCGGTCATTTGTGTGAGATGATAGGCATCGTGGGATAAAATGCAACATATGTATATTATATGTCATACATATACGGCTGTTTATGAAAATGTGAGCTTTTTGAGGGTAGTTGTAGATTAATGACCGGTAATTGGGTTCTTTTATAGCAATATTTTTGGAACTCAATTTCGAGGTGAAATTGGCATAAATCCAATTTTAAAATTATTTCTGTTTGGCGGAAGATATACATATATTATATTTTAAAGCTTTCGAACATTCTACAAGGTAAATAAGTGTTCCTGTTCTGTTAGTTATCTTATATATATACATATTATATGTATATATATTATATATTTTATTTTCCCAGGATTTGGTTCTGATATTTTGACTTTAATTTACGCAGATTGATCACTACGAATTGTATGAATAGTTTTTATCCCGAAATCAAGAGTTTTTTTTTGTACATCAGCGTGGTATGAACAACATTATATTTTGAAACGTTGACACGGTACACACATATGACTATGCCAGCTTTGACAGTCTACAAAAAAATCCATTCAAACTATTCAAACGTTTTTGAAGGCTGGAGAAAAAAATATTACTGCGCAACCTCATAGTGTTTAAAAAAGTGTTTCAAAACAAGTAGGAAAAAAAAACAATTTGATTTAAAATTACACGTTCGCTAAATACAACAATCAAGTGGAAAATAATGGGTATTTATAAAACTTAGTACAGATATATAGTAACTTTAATAAAGATGGCAAATATAAAACAATGCAAAAAATAAGCTGCAAACAGCATGTAGACTACATAATGCTCAAATTACAAAACATTATTGTAACATTTACGCAATATTATCATGGAAATTAAGAGCTATGGTTCGAACTAAAATACGACTCTTTTCCTCGTGTGACTACAACAGTGTCACATGTACACGCGATGTGTTATAATTTTAATTGAATTAAAGTGTCAGAGTTTTCAATTTTGTGTATTACTTCGACCGGACGGAAAATGGGATAGAATGTAGGAATAGAAATGTTAATCCAACAATACATAACATGGTTTCAAGATGAATGATGCAATTATGTTTTACGTGACTAGAGCCAGACGAATAAGATTAATGTGACAAACGACAATCCACTTCCCAATAGGTCTCCTATTAAATATTCAATGTATGAAGCTGGAAAAATCTATAAATGTATAAATAAAATATAGATGTTATTTTGGTCCAACCCTTACGTAAACTAACTCCTTTGATCCTTAGAGCTTTTACCTCGCCACGTGGAACATGTCTGACTGTAGGATATTTGCACACGTGACTTGGGAATACATCATGTACCCAACATGTTTGTTCTGTTGTCGAGAAAATGTATTCCGCTCAAAGCTTGGCATATGTTAAAATTTGTAATGTTATTTACGCTAGAGATAGTCATATCCGAATTGTATCTACTAACTTTATCACATTTCTAAAATTTATTACATTTCAGAGATAATTCAGTTTTATTTATTATAACATACTATTTCGCAAGTAAACCTAACCTTAATGTTTCGGAACAGATTTATCTACAAAATTTCCAAGTTCGTTCTTTATTGGGTGTTGTTTTAAAACTAAGATATATCGTAACCATTTATTATACAACTATTGCATTATACTGCCTTCCTCCTAATAATACACAACATTACGTAACTAATGCCACTCGGACTAAAAATTGCGCTGCATATTCCTTATAATTCGTTCCAAGACATGTACGTACATACATATTTATTCTGTTCTCATGTGAACATTTTTAGTTCATAAGATCGTGAAAGATATTTCGCTATATTACAAAAATTTACCACGCCCAATGTTCTTGTATTAATGTTTGTTCACTGTATAGTCTGTCTCTTTGTTTTATGTTTATATTGTTCAAATTAATTTCATTACTCGAGAATATTCTTTGTCCTTGTCAAGTCTATTTTATTTTCTGTTGAACACAACACTGAGTAATTGACTATTATTTATGGAACGTGTCAACAAATACTTTCCTCGATTCATTTTCACTTATTTAGCAAAATACTGTTTCTTATGAATGTATGATGAGATGATATATGAAGAATGAAAGTTGACGTTTTGTTCAAATCACATTCTAGAATATAACGCTTTGGTTATTTGTGACATACAAGACATCATACGTAGCATTGCTCCGTTAAAGTTTGTCTTAAATGTACGAGTACATATAGCGACGTTAGTATGAGGGTAGCTACAGTTAAACGGATTTACTGTTTAAGAAGGACAGAGAGTACCGTGTAAGCAAATTTCATTATTCTTAGGATCACAGTAGTCGGTCGGTTTACTGAATCCATTAAGCTCAGCCCCTAAAGTGAATTATTTTGCTTTATCTTCAATCTCTTTCAACAGGCTGAGAAACTGTCAAACGGGCATATAGGTAGATATGCCACCTAGATTAATTAAAAGGAATCAATTAATAGGAAATACTATATTGAATAGGAATTGTTATGTGGAAGGAATATTGATAGGCAAAATAGGAAAATTTCCCTTACTTTTGATTTCACTATTAGAGGTCTCCCCCATTAATATATGTATAAAAAAATTTAAGGTGAAACGAAAATTGAAATATCTAGATTTTTCCTCGTCATTTGCCAGCAGTAAAGGTCATACTTTATAACTTTGTTACAACTATGCTTTATTTCTTAGATAAAAACATTGGCTTAAACTTTTCCCCTTTATCATAAAGTTTAGTTGCAAATATGTACGTTACGGTCACTTATTGTTATCAATACATATTATCAAGTCTGGTAATTTCCTTGCCATACTGCCGTTGCCATTTTGCCATTTGCCATTTTTGGTTCGCAGCCCATCGTGAGGTGGTTCAACATAACAGGGGTGGTGGTGCAAGGCGGGGACTGTCAGAACAACTCGTGTGTGGTGCGAGTTATGCCGCATCCAGTAGCAACGAGGGCGTCGTACAGCTGCGAAATATCAACGGAAGGACCCAAGTTTCAGATAGTGCGGCAGACGAAACTTATGACCGTTGTCGGTAAGACTGTGAACTTATTTGTTTTTAAAAACAAGCTATAAATTATATGGAGTTCTTTTTCATATTTCATTTTTTGCATTAGTTTACAGGTAAATGAGGTGGATTACGTTAAAAATTGTGAATAATAACCATAATAAGTAGAAGGGAAAAATAAATATCTACAATTTATATCGAACTTTTAAGTTCCAAATACGCCTGTAAAAAAACATATCAGTGGTGTAGATATCAAACCTCACAATTGTTATGTAATCAGTTTAAAATTACCAGTTTTTATAGAATTTGTGTAGAAAAGAATGTGTAGATATTTAATAGAATAAGGGCTAAGGGCTTGGTACTATAAGAATATACATATATCTCTACAAAACAAGAAATCAGGTTTAGCAGCCGACGTGTCATATTGCTGGGTCCAGACTCCTCAACCTTCATCAACAGCAAGCGAGTCCTGGGCCTTTGCGCATCTCGTTACCTGTCAACTTGTAAAGATACCAGTGATCTATACAATGTGATATTCCCCATTTTTTCTTACGTTTCCCGCTTAGCGACAATTGCCAAGCCTTTGGCGGACTTAAGTGTATAATGATCCCCGGTGAATGAACACTATAATTTCAACATAGCGAATATGATTAGTGTATCACAGTTTGATAAAAATACATATCGTTTCCATAGTAAACTTCATAAACTTCAATTTTGAGCAAAATAGAAAGGGCAACGCTTTCATTAAGTTCGAGTATACGAGATATCGCATTACAAAGCCGTCTTTTTACTAATAATACGCAGAAATATGCATACTTTAAATTTAACGTCTAGTTATTGTACTGATTTATGTCAAAAGCATTTAGTAATTCAACGACCTCAAGGCGATTACGTGAGATATTTCTACACTGGAAAATCTCATTTAAGGCTAAATAACTCAAGAATAAGACTCGGTCTTTGAGCTAAGCTATTAAACAACAAATCTAGAACTGCCGTAATGTCTCAGACGTGTATACGTAACTGACGTGAACTGTCATTAGCTTTGAGGCCATATTGTGGCCAAACTTTGACAATTTGTTAATTTGATTGATCTATTGTTTCGTTGTAAATATTTAAAGGATGAATAAAACGTATCTTCATATCAAATCATTTTGTCTTCATCGATTTTTATTACCTACATACATTGAGCAGGCATTGCTTTACCTTAGACAATACCTGGTCGCGTATACGAAATGTGTCATGTATATATCCCGTGATGAAATGGAAACGAAGAAAAAATCTTTCCTCGCCAATAACATAATGCGACTATGGCGAACCAAGGTTTCCCTACTATATTCGCATATAGACATGGTTTATATATACACACGTGCCAAGAATACACACAGGGAAGATATATTAGAAGCACGTTCATGTTGAAGCTTATCTTTACGAGTCAAAACATGTTTTCGGGTTCTTGGAAACAGACGCTTTGTTAATGCGACATATGAAGTAATAAGATAAGTGTCACTTTAATTTAAATTTATTTAAGCAATATTTATTATTGAACCGTGTGAAGCCTCGACGTGAGTGAAGAACTCAAGTGATCTGTAAAGTTATGTGACGCAAGCACGGTGGTCTGCAGAAGGGTTGACTGTTTATGATACATTTTGACGAGTGTATCCTGATTTGTGGCGTGCGTCAAACAGTCGATACTATCGTCTATTATTATATAACAATCGCTAAATCGTTTATTAGGCTTTAAATGTAATTTAAAAACCTTTCCGTACCGCCTTGACACCTATCTACGCCAATTCACATCCAATTAAAGCGATCGAGTATGTCTTTACACAATGATGATAAAAATGGTTGCTTTATCCTTAAGCTTTGTAATGAAAGTGAAGAAATATTGCGCGTTGAATACAATAAGAATCATGGCGAAGTTTATAGTATTTGAAACTTTAAAGAAACTGCACGAAACCAAGGATTGTTACAACTATGTTCCTTGAAATTCTCATCCTCCATGCGGGGCAACATGCAAATGAAGCACCTAATTATGAATTATAACGAATTTACCGTTTCCATTTCTAAGTCTATCTTGTATTCGTGATGTATACAAATCAGTTTTGCTTCCAGCAATGCCGGCCAAGGACCCAGTTATATTTGGGGCGCCCAAATTAGTGAAGCCGGGGGAGCAACTCCTTCTCAACTGCACATCAGACTTCTCGTTGCCACCTTCAGACATTAATTGGTACATCGACAACGAGCTACAAAAGGTTTGTATATTCTCTTCAGTTATTGGATTAGAATTCGGTGAATTTACTATTTGTTCAGCTGTTTGTTTAATAATCGAGAAATCCAATCTGCGATGTGGCTATCAATTATTGTAATTGAACACTTACATTGAAATTCAATCTATCAATTGATACGTTGAATATGCAAAGTGCGCTTAAATCTCATTACTCAACCTTAAGGCCACTGATATATCCTAACCTAATATCCGATAATAGTTAACCAATTCCGGAACAGCTTAAACATTCAGATTGTCTCTAAATTTACAATAATATATAGTAGCTACACTGATTACTTTATCAAAGTTTAACTTTCTCAATATTATTATTATTATGTGTATTCTCAAAATTATACCTTTAGCGGAATTAAACTTAGTCAGTTTCAAATATCAATAGCATAAGAGGGAGCATAACTCCTTTCATAACGGGCTGAATAACATTAGCGGATGAGATGTTCATTAAAAGAGATCTTCCATTGAAAGACTCTTTTGATCGTCTTGATTATTAAAGTGTAATAGAAAAATCATTAACGAATAAAAGAAATGACTGTGGAGTCGAGACGTTAATGATTTCAAGAAATAACTCGATGAGTTTTAATAGTTTAAAAAATTGACCTTAAATTAATGATTCTGGAAAATGCAACCGCTGTTGTTAGTTTAAAAATAATATAATTAACGACAAGTTATCAAATCTTCGTACAAAATGCAAATATTAGATAATGATCACTTAGCTAACTAAACCGGTAGCTATTATAACATACCTTTGTACTTCTTTATACCTATTGTCTTGCTAGCTACCCTGGCCACCAGAGACGTCCTAATTTAGGTGACGCAGTTGGCAATGCATCTAGATTTCGAGTTTTTTTTTTTAATTTATATTAAAAGGCAAGGTAAACAGGCAGGCGGCGCTAGCAGTAAATTACTTTTATCCAAATATTAAATATGTTGCAATTAATAATAATAATTCTACCTGACATCCAATGTAATTACTATTGCCATAATTATCGTTATCTGCTTTTTGAAGGTTCAAATCAATGTTATAATATGTTATGGGAGAAATAGCTAAAACATCTCTTTAACCTTTACGGGGTGTTAGGATTCTCTATAGGTTATAATCGTTTCATAAAATTTTAGGTCGTCCTTATTCACCGAGAACTATTCGTCTTAACAATATTATCGGGTTATTTGCTGGTTTTTGTACCAGGTTCCATTTTCTTTATTCTCTATACGTCTCGTAACCTTTTTCTTTTTCGTATTTCCACACTTAGAGCGCGATCTTGCAGCTCTCCATTTTCCAGACCTCCATTTGTAATATGATGATGTGTTTGTTGTTGAGGGTATATGTCTCCGTCCAGTGTGCCGTTAGCCAGTAAAATACATTTATCATGTGTAGCGTTTAAAACACGACGGAATCTTAATCTTGAAAATGTTGGACATGTTATTAATGTTACTGAATATAGCATTATATTTCGTGTATTTGGAATCGAATGTACTATTGATTTTCCGAGGTATATGTATTGCTATTGTTTTTCGTTTAGGTCGATTTACTATAACACGGTCTGAATCACCATCTTTGTCTTTTTAATTATTAATTATTAACTTTTTAATATTTCAACGCTTACATTCTCGTATGTTTTTGTACTCGAATACGATAACAAAAGGGTTGTAATACAATTCTTACATTTCTTTACCACGCGATTCTTATTAATGCATTCATAACTATATGGTGGTCGTTTCTTGTATTGGCTTGGTTAATTGCCCAGGCATCCAAAAACTCAATAAAATAATTGAATATGTGGTCAAATATTTGGCTTTCACTTGTTCCGTGTTTCTTTGTACGTTTGTTATCAGCTGTACAATTTCTTTCGTTGGGTTCTTTACGGCGCTGTTTCTATTTTTAATTAATTTTAATAAGCAACTCCGCTATGAAAACCAATTATTTGATGCTATCATTTTACAATTGAAAATCACATCAAATGATAATAAGTAGATTAAGCATTTAATTGTTACAATTAAGTCGAATCTGTACGGGCGTGGCGAAAATCTACTTAACCGACAACGCAAGCTTATCACGAGTCCAGAATAAATAAGGTTTATGCCAAGTCCTGTAATGTTTGCACGTAAAGCCGTCGCCTCTCGCGCTAGTTGTGACGAATAAAAATGTTATAAAACTAAGTGACCTGTCGTGCTTAGAATTTTTGGGAATTTTATACCGTGCTGCAATAAAAGTTTTGAGAGTAGAGTTTTCATAGGGATCATTTTATATTACTTCAGTCATAATCAAGATTATTATAACTTAAATTGGCATTTATATTCTGATGAAAACTCTTTTGCAGTTATGTACATATTTATGAAGTTACGAGTATTCTTAAGTAATTGCACCTTAAGTACACGTTAAAACTTTACTTTCTTCTTATTAATATAAAACTAAAGCACAGAAAAGTTTTGCAATATTTATATTCACTAAAGCACAAAGAATATTGCAAATATTTTCTGTGCTTAAAATATTGCAAAAATCGTAACGAACAGGGTCTACATATAAAATCCCTTCGCTTTTTCCGTAGACCGTGCGCTGTCGAGTAAGCTGATATGGTACAATCAATCTTTTTTGCTATACTTAACATTTTTACTTTTTATAAGCCAACGTTTCAGAATCATAAAAGTATTATTTATAAATTTAAGTTCACAGATAGAACCTATTGTTTAACCAAAATTTGATCTCATAAAAGGACTCCCAAACTCAAAATAAGTCAATTACGACTCATACTCAGAAAGTTATGCACATCCGTTTGTTTTGTTCCCCGTTACCGACCTCATTGTTTTCAAACTTAGCAGCGGAGCTGTACTAAATCTTCGCTAATAGCCTTTTAAAACGATTAATGTATTCCCCCAATTGCTCTCCCCTAATCGTCTATTACTATTATATTATGCCTTAATTATGTTTTATATTTTGTTTACTAAAAGACCAAGGCACCTTGATCAAATATATTTGTAACTCGTTGCTCTCAGCTTAACCCGTCAGATATCTGACGTGATAATACGTATAACGCCAGTAATAATACTAATTTCCAAATACTAGGGTGCTTATTAGATTCAGATTCAGTTTCATGACGTTGAACATCAATAACGGAATGAAAACATCATTTACTAGTTCATAAGTTTCATTGTTCGCCTAACAACTAACAATACACTGATTTCCAAACAATGTACCGCATTGTTCGCGAAGAACATAACCCGTGGATACACTCAAAATCCCTTACATTTACGAAACGATGCTTCACAAGTCCGGAACCGACTCAGCACATTGAGATCGCAATCGTAGCATGCATTACACGAAGAGCCACATCACTTTTTAATTGCTCTAGAAAACATCGTTAAGGCACGTTCATTTTAAAACATAAGTATTCGTCCAAGTGGTATAATTCCGGTTTTAAAACGTACACGTTTCATAAGGACCGCACGTGCTTCGTGCATTTTGATGTGCGTTGAAATACAGAATTAAATTAATTGCTTGTGGTTATTGATGTTTTCTTGCAATTACTTATAAACGCTTGCCGCGTTACACTATTAGCGTTTATCTAATATAAAGAGTGTTATTGACTGCCGAGTAAGTTGAAATCCCGGGTCACCCGACGGACAATAGTATCCACTATTGATTATTCAGAATTTCTAGTAGTGACTCGCCTACATTTGTGCCCTATCGTCTAGATTTGTGCCCTATGTATGACAATAGGCTCACTATCATTTCATGGGACGTAAACGTAACTAGTGAAACGTGGGAGTATACTACACTC
>DWME01008168.1:0-11940 GCA_018244795.1 Parelbella ahira ahira
CCAGCGGCTATCGGTTCTGCGACAGATGTGACCAGCCCACTGCCATAATGGCCATTGTATAAGAGTTATATAATTTTTCGCGCGTAAAATTCATAAGTTAATGTTATGCCAAATAATAATTACAATACATTTTTCTCAATAACATCTTCTTCTAATGTGTATTTTGGAATTTAAAAATATTGTGTATAACGCTTATATTTATTGACGCAGGTGCCGGGGGAGACCACGGCTCGCCTATCTCGTCCAAATAGGTTAGGTACTAGCTGGAAGACATCGCTAGTTGGCGATAAAGCCACCTAATAATAATTGTACAACCAGTATTAAATTTCTTCTCTTCTGTATTTATTTTTATTTCTCATTATTACTAAGCACCACATCGTTTCCACACATCCTCTTTTATATCTCTGTACGGCCGTAGACTAGCATCAACGATTTTTAAATTTTTGCACGTACCGATTTTGCGTGCAAAAAGGTATTATTATATCTACTAATGTAATGTTTCTCTGTGAATAAATATTGTATGCTTTTGGGAAATCAAAATTCTTAAACCATATATATTTGGTTGTACAATAAAGAATATTACTACTGCTAGTACTGGCTGAGCCGCAATGAGCAGTCTCCGGGACCGGCGTGCGTGTAAGAAGAGAGTGATGAATGTGGAAGAAGTATGGCGGGTCTGAAAGGGTAGAGACATTTGGCACTCGGTGTTTGTTATCTTCCATCTGTCCGCAGCGTGTGGTACGCTGTTTCGGTCACATTGCTCGCAGAAATGACGACAACCTGGAGCGGCTGATAGTGACAGGAAAGGTGGAGGGGAAAAGACCCAGAAGCCGATGTCCTAACAGATGGTCAGATCAGATCTCCGAACAACTGGAGATACCCGTCAGCAACGCTCTGCACCAAGCTGCGGACCGTAACACGTGGAGACGGGCTGTTGACAATTTAAAGAGACACGATCCTCAGCAGTGAGGAAACGACGAAGAAAAAGATGTTTTTTAAGGGCCCTGACGTAATTGTATTTAACGTGTAAAAGTATTAAAACGTGTGAAAAAAGAAATCATGACTCACGTGTTTATTACGTTTTTTAAATAATTGGTAAGAAATAAATCATTGTTTCATTATAACGACTTATGATTTTTAATTATTTTGAATAAATTTTTGTTCCCAGTTTTAATGATGGCCGACTTGTGTGTCAATGTGACTTTGACATTAGTGTCTTTAAAGCTAAAGATTATCAAAGAAGTTTTTAACTTTTCTGTTTACTATTTTAACATCACACCAAGTGTATTATAGAGTGGGCAGAGAAAAGGCAAAATTTTGAAGATGATTTAATGTACCTAATCTATTTTATAGGGTTCTAAAAGAATGTGCACACACATATAAATATAAAATGTGTGTTATATTTGTTTGTATGGAACTGACTTTATTAAATAACTGTGCCCGCAACTTCATTTACATCGCTTTATTACATTTTTTGTTTTAATTGTTTTTACAGTACCCTAAAACTATTTTTAAAACAAAAATAACTTATCTAGCTAAACTAACTAAAAATAGCTTAACTTAAATACTGAGAGCCTTTTCTGAGAGTTTGAAACTCAGTAGTGGCTGTCAGTAACCAAAAAAACCCAGGACCTCTAAACTAGCAGTCACATTTACAGCTACAAGACCAACACAGCAGTCAATGTTGTTCTAAAATATAAATATTAGTCATACAGCACGTTTATGTAAGACATCACACCTGTAATCCCTGAAGATGTAGGCAGAGGAGTGTAGCACACTTCCACTTGTTATACCCAAGTCCATAGATGACTGACTACTTACCATCGGGTAGCTCATCTGCCTGCCAAGCTAAATATTAAAAAATTATGGCTATTGCTCGAGTCTCATGGTGCCTATTGATCTGTTTGCTTAGCTAAACATTAAAAAATTATAGGAATTACAAAAGTAGTTTATGGTTAATTCAAACACATATCTTCACACCGAGTCCCTTACAGTGTAGGCAAAGAGCAGAGTGCCATAAATCCCTTTGCCAAGTGCCAAGTATCCTTATAGACCTACCATATTAACTATATTATTAATATTTATTCATTCATAGTGTAGAATTATATAATTTAATGTGTTCTTTGTTTCAATTAACAAAGTGAGGAATTTGTATATTTATCATCAACCCTCATATCATTCAATCCCTGAATGCGGTCTCATAGAATGAGAAGGGTTAAAGTCATAGCCTGTCATGTTATCCAAATATAGCCTATGAACTTAAGTGTAGCAAAACATTCAGATTTGGTACTTAAAATTGCAGTGTCCGATGTACAAGTCTTACTGAAATGTGAAACAATGTTTTTGTTAAATGAAAATAAAATAACCATAATATTATATAGGACTGTATTTTAAAAGGTTACCTTAATAATATTGGTTCACATAAATGTTCTTACCGGAGCGTGTGCAATTACACGTTGGGATTTACAAAACATTAGAACACTTCCATCACAAGGTTGATTAATACTAGATTATTCTAAAGTTATCGGCGACCACGACCACGGCCTCCACGGCCGCCTCTCGGACCGCCGCGACCACCACGCCCTCTCCCCCGACCACCTCTCGTACCGCCTCTTGGGAACCCTTCGCGTTTGCCTCTTCCTTTCGGCGCATCATCTATCAGTAAGGTCTCCAGCGGTAGACTGTCCGGTAGCAAGTAATACCTAATGTTATTACCACGTATGCTCAACGTCTCCAGCTGTAACTCCTCCTTGTTCTTCAAAGTTACTTTAACAGCTTTCAAATGTGTGTTCATAGCGACATCGACGCCGGTGATCGTTCCGTGCACAACTGAACCGTTTTTAAGCTCTATCGTCACTGTTTCGTGGCTGAGTTTCATCAAAAACCTAACTAACTTCATGGTGGTGCTTTTTGTGTGTATATTTTAAGCAAAACAACGCCGCCTATCACAGATTCTAACCCTAATTCGTTATAGCAAACTTCACAAAACAAAATATGGTGGCGTCCGAAGGCGGGCCTTTTATTTTTTTGTGCAAATGTCAAGCATACATTCTTGTTATTTAAGCCCCTGAAATGTTATAATTAATGAAAATTGTAAATGAGAAGTATTTCTTTTCACAACACGAAATTGGTTTTATTGTAATAATTAACATTTCAGAATTTAAAAAAATTTGTGATCTGTTCATGTAATGCTTAGGTTATACTAACTAATTTTGTACCTGGCACATTATGCTCTTAGAATATTTTCTTAGTCATATTCATATCTATGGCTATGATTATACTTTAAGTCATTGTTGCGATACTGTTATTCAAAAATATATCTTGCAATATGAACCTAGACGAGGGCCTGGGAGAAATTGAAGCCATTGTAGAAACGCAACCAGTAGAAGAAGAAATAACTATTTGTGCACGATTAATTCTAACAAAAGAACAGGTCACAAAAGTGTTATTAATTACTAAGCTTTTAGTCATTAGTCTTGTCCATATTATTGTAGCAGTTCATGCAATAAAATATTCTGTATATATTATACATTACTATTAAACACGGAGTATAGACAACGATACGGAAATCGAAACACAGTCATAGCACGAAACGTATATATTAAATTTAGTTCTAAAGCCAGTTTCATAAATAAAATTCAATATCTACTTGGAAATGTTACAATATTTTTATATCCTGGCAATATGGCGCATCAACCCTTTAAATGGCACCCTTTTTCCATTCAAAATTACTGCAATTAATCGAGTTGGTTGCTAAGTCAATAAAGTGTATTTTTCATCTTTAACTTGACGTGTCATAATATAAAATGGATAATAATACTCTAGAGTTGTCCATAACAGCTGAATTTTCGGAAAAAGAAAATGACGATTTAAAAAATGTAGTTCAAGAAATAGATGTTAAGCCAAAATTAATATTTACAGACGAACAGGTCTGAGTGAATTTCCTATTAGTTATTATATTTTTTTATTAAGTACATGGTATATGGTTATAGGTTGACAGTGTGAGAAAAGATATCTGATTAGGTATTTCAAAATCATCAAAACAAAACATTTTTAAATTCTACTGTTAAACATTTCCCTCTAGTGTCTGCTACCCCAAGTTCGGCATACTTTGCAAACCTCACGAATATTATTAATATAAAGAAATATAGGTGATACAGGTCTCCTGGTCATTTCCTCCTTTGTCGTTTTATCGTGAGATTTATATATTGCAATACCTACAGCTTCTTTAAATCTAAGGTTCCGGGATTCGAAATTCAATACGTCAAAAAGGGAGGATAAAATTCTAATCCATATATAATTTTTCAAAGTCGTTTTTTCATCTTCGTAGAAATCTGGTTATCCTTATACCATTTTTTTTAAATATTCTCTACGTGAAAATAATTCATCATCTCATGCTGATATCTGCAAAGTAAAATCTAAATTGTCATAAAAAAAGAAATCTAAATCATTTAAAAATGTCTATGATAGGAAACATTTATAAATTCGAAAATTTAACATGTTAGACAAAAATGTGTAGTAGATATATAGATAAAACAATTTTTTTCAGATGAGTGACCTGCGAATGGCTTTCAATCTTCTCGACTACACCGGCGAAGGCAAAATAAAGGCTGAAGACTTCCGCGTCGCCATAAAAGCATTGGGTAAGGAATGAGACGAGCCTCTTAAATAAACCTTGCGGATACCAAATCATCTCAAATTAAAAATACATGAAACAACATGAGAATACTACACCACTCTGCTTACCCCCTAAATGATATATGCGCGAGATTTAAGGTTGAGTTTTTTAATATATTGTTTTATTTTAATAATGTTAAATTTTAAATATCTTTTATAACGTTGAAAACTACCTCATGATACATTCCAACTGTTTAAAAACTGAAAAAACGTAACATCACCCCTGTAATCCCTAAAGGGATAGGCAGAGGAGTATTGTACACTCCCACGTTTCACCAGTTACGTTAAAGTCCCATGGAATAGGTGGCGAGCCTATTGTCATATCCTGGCACAATTCCAGACTCCGAGTCACTACTAGAAATTCAATAGCACCCGACCCGGGATTTGAACCCAGAACCTCTTGATCGGCAGTCGCGCTTGTAACCACTCGACCAACGACGCCGTCAAAACTGTGTTTAAAAATTGGACGCTCTTTTCCTTTCGCTCGCACACTTAATTATTTATATGTCCATCTCTTTATTTCTAACCGAAAATTCGAGACTAAATATTATTGTCACCATAATATTGTCCTTTCCCAGGCTACGAACCGACGAACGAGGAGCTACAGAAAATGATAACGGCAGTGGACAAAGGTCAGACCGGCAAACTGAGCTTTGAGAGTTTCATGACGGCGATCATGCGGAAAGTGATGGCTCAGGATACGGAGGGAGACGTGATGAAGAGCTTCCGATTATTCGATATGGATGACAATGGTAACAGTACTATGTTTGATGAAAAGTTAGGGCTTCTCGTACTTAGAGGTATTTTTAGACATACAGTTACATCAGTCTATACAAATCTTTTATTTTGTTAATGCTATCCCCGGCGTCAACAGAAAATTCAATACGAACGGGTCTTAGATATAAATAATTCAATGTTCACAGGTTTCATCAGTTTCGAAAACGTCAAGCGGGTTACTGAGATCCTTGGCACGTATCTTACTGATGAAGAGATCGAAGAAATGATAGATGATGCTGACAAAGATTTTGATGGATTTGTAAGCCATATTTCGTAGTCTTGTAACGTTTGCTTAGTTATGTTGAATGAATACATAAAATGGTTGATTTTTACATTTTTTACTTTCACTCATTTTTGTTGCAGGTCAATTTTGACTGGCAACACTTGACTAGAATTAAAAGTTCTAATTTAATTTAATATTATATTGAAAATTCTAATGTAAGCAGTTAATGACTGCCTCGTTGGTTGAATGGTTGCAACGCGATTGCCGATCGGATGGTCATGGATTCAAATCCCGAGTCCGGTACTGTTGGATATTTCTAATTTAGAATTTATAGTAGTGACTCGGAGTCTGGATCTGTGGTCGGCGTATGGCAATAAGCTCACCACCTATTTTATGGGACGTAAAACGTAACTAGTTAAACGTCGATACTATAGCTAGACAATAAAGTCGTGAATTTAATAGGGGCGCCACTATCGTGCATATTAAAGCCCTATATAGTACGACAAGAACGGACGAACGCGCTAAGCAAATCTTTCAAATTGCAGAACTTGTACTGACGTGACGTAACAGTAGGAGTGTTGCCAGCAATGAAAAATTTTAGTTCCGATTCAGGACTTTTTTGCCAAGTTATACACTCCTCTGCCTACCCCTTCGGGGATTACATGCTTTATGTTTCATTTATAATCTAAGTTATATAAAAAACGAGTTTCTTTTTACAGGTATCCGTGCAAGAATTTATGAAGATGATTAGGAATTCAGTTAATATTGTTACTCCTTAGGATAAAATTTTGTCCGATTCCCATAAAAATTGTGCCTTCGCAGCATGTTTTTTTTTTTAATATAATTAAACCGTAATGAAATTAACTATTTCTATTTATACTGTATTAACATATTTTTGTATTTATGGTCAATGGTTCATGTCAACGGTCAATTCAACAAATAGATGACTTTGTCCGGCTTAGAATTTCAAAATTGTAACGGATCTGATTGGAGCTTAGTTCTATAGAGATATATCAGTTTGTTGATAAAATAATCTGTAATTTTAATAACCGTCTTGAGAAAATATCTATTGAATTAATGATCTTTGCTGTGTAAACAAATAATATGGGTAAGTGTAGTTATTTTGTCAGATCTAATGAAAATAGTGATATTGTTAATCTATCTAAAGTTATCTAAATATTGAACAGAGCTCTGCCTACACGGTAAGGAGGTAGACGTAATGATAAATAATAAAGCTGTTGGAGGAATGAGACATGACTTTGAATGGGTACTAGTTACATACAGCGACGCGCGCCTCGCATTGACTAGTTGGCATTTTTAAACACCTTTTAGACAAGGTTACTTTTCACCATTTCACCACATAAGATCTTCAGATAAGGCTGGAATGCAAATTACCGAGCAGTAACAGTTAAAACGTATACTGCAGTAAAAAGATTACAAAATAGTTTCGGTGACATTGCACTTTTTAATATAATTAAGATTTAACTTGGGTTTTATTATATAGCAATAATATTGTGGAGACAGAGATGGATCTACAACACGCATTTTGTGATTCCTCCGTGTATCATTCACACTGAACATCTGAAATGTTTAGTATGTCCCCTCTCAATTTTACATCCACACTCTTTATCACACTAAGTGGCAAAGCATTGGCAATGCCTCAAGGGTTGCATATGTCCATAGACAACATGACCACTTACCATCAGGTGGCCCGTCTGCCTGTTTGCTTGGGCTCAACTCATTAAAAAAAGGTTAGTGAGTATTAAGCTGCATTTAAATGGCATATTGATGTAAATAATCAGATCAAATTTTAGGGGCATGTGGGTTCTTCTTCTTAGCGTGTCGATGACAATCACGAATAGGGTTTAGGGTTTGTCATAGTGGTGAAAGGATTTGCCGATCAGCGTTGGGATTCGCTGATTGTTGCCCGGGGTGCGCCAGACGTACAACCTCACATACATGTGGGTTCTGTTCCCACTCAAGACAAATATATTATCAAAAAATTGTGCAATCTGTGTGTAAGCTTAGATTTTTCTATTATTATCTAGTAATTATAATTTCTAGTAGTGGCTCACCACCTAATTAATCCATTATGAGATGCAAATATAAATGGTGAATCATGAGTGTATGAGGTACCTCATCCTACACCTTCTTCAAATGCAAAAAAGTCATTAAAATTTCAGCAATGTAAATTTAATATGAATCTAAATTAATATATCTTCTGTGATTAGTTTTGTTATTTTGTTACTTATTAAAACTAATTCATGGTTTTGATATTTGAGTGATTGCAAAGGTGACAGCTGATTAAGAGGTTGCTGTTGCAATATCCGGCTTGGGCGAAGTATTTTTGAGTTTTTCTAACTTTAAATTCCCAGTAGTTGGTAGCTTAGAGTCTGGATTTGTGCCTGGTGTATGTCAATAGAGTCATCAATGATTACATGGAGTATATGAACTAACATATAAAACACAGGCATAGAATACTCCTCTGCCTACCCCTTTAGGGAAGTATAGGTTTGATATCACATTGTATAAATACAACTTATTTACAGACACTGAAGATCTAACACTGGAAGAGAGGTGCGAACATGCTATGAAAGAAGTAGTGGAGTCTCGGAAAAGATTTGGAAAGATGTGCAATGACTATGAACAGAAGACATCATTGGTTGAGGAGAAAATGTTGGAACTACAAGTGGAGTCAATAAAAAACTGCAGGTTCAAGTCTAAACAGCAAATGCCAGAAATTAATCTTGAATCAATGGATAAAGACATTGAAGATGCTCATTTGGAACTTTTCGAATATACTAGACGATTGAAAGAATTAAAAAATATAATACAGAATACGCAGCATGCAGTGGCACAATTAAAACGGGATCAAATTGGAACTAAGTTGAAGAGGCCATTGACAGCTGAAGTCTTGCTGTCTAGTGCAAAAAGTAGACAAAATGTCTGAACTTATTAATTAAAATGTATCAAATAAATTGTAATTATTGTTTGTTGTACTTTTTGAAAATTTATATGGATGACGTGGTTGGTAGGACAATAATAAATTGAGTAATTGTAGAAATGTTGGAAACTTGTAAATGGTTTTGTCATTTATGTTACTATTACTGTAATTACCGGTTTATATGTTATCTGTGTTTATAGAAATCATAGACTTCAATATTTCTTAATTGTAATATAATAAATAATAAAATTACTTAGGTCAACGTGTATTGTAAATTTTTTTCTTATTAAAATAACAATGCTACCGATATAAAAGTAATTAAAATTATACTAAGATATACTGATTCATGTATTGGCAGCGTTGTAGTTGTTGCTAGGAGACACTATTTATCCGCCACTTTAATTCGCGAATTGAAAG
Source organism: Parelbella ahira ahira (assembly GCA_018244795.1). NCBI lineage: Eukaryota > Metazoa > Arthropoda > Insecta > Lepidoptera > Hesperiidae > Parelbella > Parelbella ahira. The sequence continues at coordinate 9,039 of DWME01008168.1, forward strand.
TATAACAGTCTCGTTAAAAACTATTAATATTGCTACTTTAATATGGCTGACATTCAAAGTATTTTTAAGAAACACTGTATTGTGCCAGATGTATTAACAACAGCTCCCTCTGAGATCGTGGAAGTTGCGTATCCTAATGGACTAAAACTCGAACTCGGTAAAGAACTTACTCCGACGCAGGTAAAAGACAAACCCACCCTGAAATGGGCTAGCAAAGATACTGAATATTATACTATGGCAATGGTCGATCCAGATGCCCCAAGTCGTAATAATCCTAAATTTAGAGAATGGCATCATTGGCTGGTTGGAAATATTTATGGTGGCGATATGAGCAAAGGCGAGGTTTTATCCGATTACATTGGATCTGGGCCACCAAAGGGAACTGACCTACATAGATATGTGTTTGTAATATATAAACAACCAGAAAAATGTGATTTCTCTAAAATGCCCAAGTTGCCTAATAACTCAGGTGACAAAAGAGGAAAATTTTCCGTATCGAAGTTTGCTCAAGAGTATAAACTGGGAGTTCCAGTTGCTGGTAACTTCTACATGGCTAAATACGATGATTACGTTCCCAAATTATATGCGAAGTTAAAAGGTTAATTTAAAAACCGGTAAAAAGCGCTATAAATTTTCAGTGAGTGGCAAACTTTAATTAAAAAGGTACGCGTGGTTGTCTATGGTCTCGATCGATAATTATTTCCGCCTCCGCGTGACAATCTCATTTTTTTTGGTCAAGTCGCCATATAATCCGCCATTACTTTCTGGAGTTTGCGTAAATTAGTCGTTGTTCGATCTGCGCGCATCAACTTAACAGCATTATCGGTGACAGTTGTTTGGTGTTAGTGCGTGGTATCGCAGCGTTTTGTTGGAACAAAGAGTAGTTACGTTCAATCGTATGTCCATCCAGAATCTCAACACATTCGACCCATTCGCCGATGCTATCAAAAGCTCGGAAGACGATGTTCAAGATGGTCTAGTCCACGTCCGGATCCAACAACGGAACGGACGCAAGACGCTGACAACGGTGCAAGGGCTCTCGTCGGAATATGACCTGAAAAAGATCGTGCGGGCATGCAAGAAGGAGTTCGCGTGCAACGGTACCGTGGTGGAGCACCCAGAATACGGCGAGGTGCTTCAGCTTCAGGGCGATCAGCGCGAGAACATTTGCCAGTGGCTGACGAAGTCCGGCCTCGTGAAGCCGGAGCAGCTGAAAGTGCACGGCTTCTAGGCCGCGCGTAGCTAACGACAAATAACATGTTCACACCATCGTGACATCATCATCTCATATGTAATGAGAGCGTTCGCGTTATAACCTTATCGAATATTTAAATATGTATTTAGAAAGCACCGACGTTTACAGAGAATCGTATCGCGGGCCGTCGGCCCTCGCGCCCTGTGCCTTGCAGTCATTCATAATGTAATATAAAAGTAATATTTTTGAATTGTCGACGCCGTCTCATCGTCTTGGACAGCTTCAGTTGCAATCACGCCGAACGAAATAGTCAATAATAATCATTTGTTTGTTTTTTACGACATAATGTTTAAATTGCTGTAATGATTATATGATGTGTCTCAATTATAAATAAACATGTTTTTGTACGTGGTGGTTTTTGTTTTTGCCCCGTGGCAGCGCTGCTAACGGGACTGGTGAATGGTGAAAGTCAGACGGGTCTTGCCAAGTGGTTAAATTCCACGATCTGGCAAGGATTCGTCACGCAATGGTAACAAGTAACACATGGCAGTAGATTTTTTTTCCAGTACGCTTTGTGCTCCAATGCATTCTGTTTCTTATAATATTTTATGTAAATATTTAGAACGTTACCAATTTTTTAGGTTATTGAAATACATAATACAAATCTGTTCTTTAAATTTGCAGTAAAAAACGATTATAAGGTAATAAATTTGAATACATAAACAAGGAAAATGGAGGGAAAAGTTATTGACAATGAACGAAACAAAGACCTTTGTTTTAACTTTTTAAATTCTAACTATTCGAAGACACTCCGTTTAGAACTTGCTGGGCAGGTGACGATTAAAACGTGACAGTCTACAAAAAAACTTGTAAAGTACGTGTTTAATACATTTATTTATATTCGTTATTTATCATTTGCCCTGTGGACTTCAGCACAAGGAAACGCCGATCAGATAAATGACTCATGTCCTCGTTTTAGTGTTGGCGCGCAATGTTGAGGTCATCCACATCACTTCTAAGCAACTACCTATCTGTTGCTAATATAGCCACACAATTTACATTTTAACATGTACATACATCCTTTAACGTAATATCATAACTGATAATAAAATCTTATTATATATATTATATGTAGTTCCACCTGATATAATGACGCAATGTTTACCTTGCAATATACAATAAATTATCAATAATAGTGCGCAAATGCATAACTTATATAGGTACATATTGACAATGCTAATGTATGAATACGATGTTAGATAGAACATGTAATAAATAAATATGTTTGCGTATTAGTATCTATTTGCTTTATTACTACAATATAATATGTTAGGTAGTTTTAGTGTAACCCATCATTATAAAACATTATTTGTTTACTGCCTCGTGGGTAGAGTGGTTGCTAGCGCGACTGTCGATCGGGAGGTTCAAATCCCGGGTCGAGTGCTATTGGATTTTTCTAATTTAGAATTTCTAGCAGTGACTCGGACTTGTGCCCGGTGTATGGCAATAGGCTCACCAACTATTCCATGGGACTTAACGTAACTGGTGAAACGTGGGAGTGTACTACATTCCTCTGTCTACCCCTTAGGGGATTACACGAGTGAAGTGACTTTTTTTCTGCATTAGAATATTCATCATCATCATCATTATCAGCCTACTCCCGTCCACTGCTGGACATAGGCCTCTCCAATGGCACGCCACTGAGCT
>DWME01008169.1:0-11939 GCA_018244795.1 Parelbella ahira ahira
TCGCCCACGCGCTCTGTCTCACCGAGCGCCAGATCAAGATCTGGTTCCAGAACCGCCGCATGAAGTGGAAGAAGGAGCACAAGATGGCGTCCATGAACATCGTGCCGTACCACATGAACCCGTACGGCCATCCCTACCAATTCGACCTTCACCCGAGTCAATTCGCGCATCTCTCTGCATAGGATCAGTGGAATTTTTCGAACAGTGGATAACTGATTCAATGAAATAGTCAGTCGTTCGTTTGTTGACGAGGTTGTGTGTAACAACGTTTGGTATGAAAACGCATGTTACAGTAACCAGACTGGGATCAGTTATTCGCTGCTCGAAAAATTTATTTGCAATCAAACTGATTTGTTAATTGTTGTTGTGACTTTATCAGTGACGTTTAGTGTCAGTGTTTCGGCGAGCGAACATGAAGGGACAAACTTAGAGACTACTTAAAGAACAAGTGTTAATTTAAGACCAAACTTGTAACAAAATATCTATTAGATAAAGATATGAATAATTAGTTGAAATACAGAAAAGAAATTGGATGATCAAGTGTTGCGATTACTTTCACGTGTAATTTTAAAATGTTGTTTAATCTCTCGTGTAGAAAGAATTTTACCTAGTCATAAGCTATAATTCGTTCTGCATAATATTCCTAAATTTGTAAGATAACATTCACGAGTAATAGTGTAAATTGTGATGGCTACGTAGATATTAAGATAGATGTGTTTTTAGATTCAAGCTATTTAAACTTTAATAGAGAAACTACGTCAGATTAAAACGTGCTACGTAATTTGAAATTATCGTAATGTTAACTAACCATCAATACAAAAAAGCAAATTCGGAAATGTACAGGGATAAAGTAAACTTTGAAAAACTCAAGGAGCAAAGGACGGGAAAAACCCAGCAATTTCAAATAACGTTTTCTTAGAGCATTTCAAAACTTTATCTAGTTAACTATTAACGGCTAAAATATTATATATTAAAATATGTACGGCTTGTGTAAGCGCTGTGAACATGATTACAAATTGTAAGCTCAGTAACATTAGATTTGTGAATAGGTAGATTCTTCTTAATTGTAAATAATAATGATTTCTCACTAGAGAGTACGGCAAAAAGTTAATATATTCGGTATAGTAACTTCTTTTCGAAGAACTGTTTTTATGTTCCTGTCTTAGTTGTAAATGATAAATATTTATCATCGCATGAGTTACGTTTCACGGTTAATAAAATAAATATCTTTTAGAATTATTATAAATAGTAATTTTTAAATTATCCACCAACGATTAATACCATTTAAATATTTCATGTGAATTTGCGTACTTTAAATCTTTAATGTCGTATTTGTATAATGTACTTAAATATACTTAGTAAGTAAATAATTTTATTTCTTCCCTGAAGTGTTCTGATGTTAATACGAGTTCTTGCTTTCGCTCAATCTCCTTCCACATAAAAGGCAAGTTTTTATGAATCATGGTTTATCGTTTTGTTACTACTTATTAGAAACGTCGTGGTCAACTGTGATATTTTGTTAAATTTTATTCTTAAGTAAACTGCGCAATTTGAGTTCGTTTCATTGAAAAATCTGGTATGTAACTAAAAGCTTATTTTAATTCCGTCTTTGGTTCATTTGTTGGTTTATTTATTGTTTGTAAATACTATATTGACTTAGTGTAATCGAATCGAACAATTTTCAAGTTAGACTTATGTTGTAATTTCCTTAATCTTTTCACGTTCAAAAGCTTAAACATGGACTATTCTGTGCAATAGTAAATTGCCTAATGTTTATGATTTTCTCTGTTCTCTTCTATCTGTACCATATTGTTTATTAAGTTGTGTTAATTCTTTCTAATTAATAAAATATAAATATGTTTATCGTTCATTCCAGTTCAAATGAGAACTCTAGGGAAGTATGCTACATGATCATTTAAATTATTGTACTGTATTGATATAATGTATTAAATTTGAGAATTGGTAAAGATGATAAAATAAATTATGAAGAAATCTGTGACTTTGATTGCAGAACCGTTCAGATGAATGATAATGGAGCCGTGGCATTTGAATAGTAGAGACGGGAGAGTACGGAGAATGTTATTGAGCAGACGTTACAAAGAGTTGCTAGAGAGATATTTTCCGGGTATGCTTTCAAACGGCGCTGCAACCGCCAGTGAGACGCCATACCGTTTCGTTTGATGCTCGTATTGAGTAATGATTAATGATCGGCACCAATGACACGACAGCCGGAGCTGCCGCGAGGGGGCGCTCACCACGTGCCAACAAAGGAGTGTCGAAAAATGTGAAGGTTGCCTTAGTTAGTAGGTCGCGGGAGCTGCGTATCGGAGGCTGAACCTATAAATCATCCCGTCAGAATATTTTGCTTTGTACCCAGACCTGATATGGATGTGTTCGCGCCACGAGATACGCACTCACTAAAAGAGAAAATGCACCGAAATTCAATAGGAAATAGCGAACACTAACATATGTCTTTAAGCTTAAACTATAGAGTAACATACGTGCTGCTATTTGTTTAACCATAAACTTCAGAACGAGACAAACGGTATATTCACATTATGAAACTTAAACTTACGATTTATTCACATAAAACCCGTGCAGCCTGGTTTAAACACGGACAAATATCGTTAATAATTTAACTACCGTTTTAAAGTTAGTTGCAAAATCGACTATATTTCTTATTAAACAATACAGTATCTGTTCCTGTATTCTGTAATTCCTGAAAGCTACTTCAGCTTTCATATACAGCTTACGTATATATATATACAAAGAGACCGATGATTAAGAACTTCAGGTCGGTCGGTGTTCTCTAGCTGTCCCATAACAGATCTGCCATGGCAATATAATAAAAATTGTGATGATAGTAATAATAAATAAAGAATAAGCAATATAGATGTCGAATATTTGTAAATGACCTACAATATTAGTATGGAACAAAAACACACTTCCACTGAAGTCATTGAACAGGCAAATAAGTGACAATACTAAAGGTAAGATGTGTATCATGACGTCGTGTCGCTTTACAAATGACTAATATTATTAATGTTGGCCTGTCCATCCGTTGCTGGAGCTCAGTGGACGATCGCGAGATACGTTACGTATTAAGGTGTGCTCGAATCGCGAATCATTTTTCATATACAACCACGCAGTCGATGTTGGACTTAGAAATGTCCTCATGCACTTTTATAATCAGCAAATTAAATCAAGATATCGAACGATTTAACTTGTACCACTTCTAGCTTATGTCGGTGTAACAAACCTAAATATCTGTGTTATAAGAATCAAACATTAATGAGAATTTTAGACGTAACTAATCTTAATTAAACAATTGTTTATTTATAAAGTCTGTCAACCCGCGCTTGGCCAGTACGGCAGATTATTTAACTCCATTACTATATTCTAAGAAGAGTCCTACAATCGAACATTATAAGGATCGATGATGATGATTATGACGTATTTACAAAAGTTGAAATTAGAACGCTCTCGTTACACTATTTTTGTATCCAAACTTTTCAGAGCTGGATGATAAGGGATAATACTATGCTTACTACTTTTTACTCTTCTACTTGGACCTACCGTCTTATGGGAATAGCAAACCAGCAAGCAACAATCACTAGGTCGCTACTACTCAGAAGCTCTGCAACCTACTCTGAATTTAGGACTGTAGAGATAGGAGTGTTGGTGTCAATTAGTTCATTATTATTAATTTTATTCTTACTGAGACTATTAGCTTATAATAAACGTTAAAAGGGTCTCAAGAATATTAATTATAGTAACATTAGTCCAGTTGGTATATGTTACTAGTTACTATGAATAAAACAACATTCGGTCTGTATTTCCCAAAAAGTGTAGACCGAGGATTGTACCACCCCCGTATGTCATTTGTTATTTTATACATCCTATGGAATGGGTGGTGAACTTATTGTTATACATCGGCTACGAATCCAAACTCCGAACTATTACTCGGAATGTATAGTGAAACAAATCCAATAATATCCAACGGACGAACCCCTGGTTGGAATCCCTAGCCGCTTACGAGTAACAGCGAAGACGGTGCGAGAAGCAGTGTTCTGCGATCTCGAACCCAGAAGTCTAGCGTGGGGACTAAGGACAGCAACCCCTCAGGGGAGACCCACGTTCAGCGGTGGACGTAAGCACGTTGATGGTGACATTTTTTCTACACTTGCTTCTCGTTGTTAGTACAAACTACCTTTACAAAAACTTTACAATTTCTATTTTCTCTGTCTATTCCTGACATATGCAAATAATAACGATATACTTATAAATGTGTAGGTACACGCCTTTATATTCTCCAAGGTTAACAATTATAGCTCACATGAGGTTAATCCAAAATATTACTAATATAAAAGGCTTATATACTACTAACGCGCCAAAACATACTATACAAAGACTGCTTATTGTCATACAAATGTAACTGTTTTATACGTTTCTATACATTAACATGTATAAATGCCACTTCTGATATATCACACAATCTATGGAGCGTCGCAACGTGTGAGAGCTGTACGACATCATTTTGACGACTGATAATATTCCATTCGGGTTTTTAAGAATAGTTGCCACGGTGAGACGAAAGCTGCTGATTTAATAAATTAATTCGCTCAAAACTTTTGGCATGTCTAAGATAAATTTTATAGGGACGAAATGAAAAATTACTGCTTAGATCCGTGGCTTTGTCAACTGAGAGCTTCATGTGGGTTTAGTTTTATACAAAGTAAGTATACATATTTTGTTAGTAAACAGACATTACATGTGTATTGAACAGTATCCTTCAGGTTTTTTTATTTATTTGAACAAAATATTATATTATTTACAATATTATACAACTGTAACTACGCTCTAGGGAGAACAATTTCTTGAAAATAGATAAAGCCTACATTTCTAAATTATTCTAGATACATACAACAATGCAATAAGATTAAATAAATAAATAAAATAAAATACAAGAAAGAAATACATAAATCATTTGAACCCAATAATTTTATATTTTACAAATAGGTATATTGTTGGTTTAATAATTAATTTATATTGATTATTGACTAATCTATGTGTAAATGTATAGAAATGTGTTACATCATTTATCGTGCCCATTAATATAAGTGGTTAATGTAACAGAATTAATTAACAATGAACATATAAACAAATTTTTTAAGACCATAAGCAACTTAGGAAATTGTCGAAATTCTTACTCACAGAATACGCGGCTTGCCGCGCGGCTGACCGCCCGGTTAACCTGCAAAAGGAGGGAATATTGCAAGCTGCTACAACCATAATTTAACGATCAATGACATGTGACAGTACTAAAATTTGTGACTTTGAGTAAACATTGCAATTACGCAGGTCATTTAAAAATATTTACTGAAACGTAAATAAAATAAATACTTGACTTCTCTCTCATTTTGGGTATGGATAGTTTCGGAAAAGACGATTGTCAGATTATGTCGTTTCTAAGAATAAACGAGGACCTATTATTTTAAATTATATATAAACTATCTTAAACTCCTGGACGAAGAACACTCGAAAATATAGTAGATAAATGTTAAGGCAACTTGCAAATAATTTCAAAAATGAAAAAGATAACTATATAATCTTTTGAAACTGCTTAAACGAGTACATATATCTCGATTCCTGTTAAGGCTACTGTTATATCCTAATCACAGTACAAGGATTCCGCTAAACATCAGTATTAAGACATACAAAACTTTAAACAATACTTCTGTAAAAGTCAGTCAGTCTCGGACGCAACCTCGCTGCAAACGGCGGGACCTCATAATGAAGGACCTCGTATAAAATCCGAAACTAGTCGGGCCATACCGAAGAATATACGCCAGTTAAGTCGCTAGGTACATATATGTATAATCATGTACATACACACTCACGAGATATTTAAGAATAAAATATCTGTAACAGACTGAGTACCTACCTATTAGCGCATGGCTGACTATCGGATGGTTTACCCTAGACATACGATTCAGACATCCAAAAACACATATAAACAAAAGCTTCCAACTATCAAGTGAGCCTATAGTCTTCATTGGAAACTGGTGAAGTGAGAAAACTCCACTACACAAATTACTTCCCGGTGGCTGGAGAAAATATAAAAAGAGGGAGTACAATGCGGAGGGCCTTCATCAATCATCTGATTTCATTACTATCGAATTAACTATTGTACTCAACCTACCAGTATGCCGTGGGTTTGTCTAGAACACATATTTAAATTCGTTAATTACACACATAAATATGTGTGTGCATGAAGTATGGCTTTTTACCCCTATAATCTGGTTTTTTAAAACAGAGGTGTTCAAATTCAAATTCAAAATCTTACTAAAGGCGGCAAAACCGATGAATGAATAAAATAATTAATCAAGGAGTGAACGAGTAAACGAATGTACGAATAAACATATGGACAAATGAACGAATGACTGAACGATAAATTACAACTACATTTATGTAAAATTATGACGTTCATTAAATGCACCTACATAATATTATAATGATGTATAAATTAATTGAAATTGAGTTACGCCACTGTGTGTACCGTTTACGTCTTACAGGCTTAAATGCGTCAGTACCTACTATTATTTTATTAAGTGGGTACCAATTTTTTAATTATTGAGTTTTTGTTTAATTTTTCTATTAGCATGTTTAGTCTACACAATAATATAAACTTGTTTTGGTGAAAACCTAATTCCTATCATAAAACGTAACAGCACGCCTGTAATCCCCGAAGGGGTAAGCAGAGGAGTGTAGTACACTCCCACGTTTCACCAGTTACGTTTACGCCCCACGAATAAGTGGAACAGGAATTCCTATCATAGTCTACAATTTATTTTAATCTTATGAGGATTTTCCATAATTTTATATAAAAGCTGTTAAGATAAGCGCCATCTTAGCAAATAAGGTGGAACTAACAGTATAGGAAAGGATTCCTTACTTTACATCAGTACCACTAAGATGTTAGTGCTATAAAATAAATTTTCTTATAATACATAGATGTCATTAAACAATACTTTAATCATTTCCTTATAATCTTATTAGAATAGCATTCTGTTTATAATAATTGCAAGCTATAAGAATAATTTGAAGTTATGATTAAAAAGGGAATTGTAAGAACATACTCAATTATAATAATTTGTACAAGAACCGTAAAGAATCTCTTAAATGAGGATAACCGTCACAAAGCGGAAAATTTCGTCAACTTTTATTCATTCGCAAGTAGACCTCAAATACTAAAAAGTTCATCGATTTTACGCTAGATGGCAGTGTTCGACAAAACGCGTTATTGTGGGTTAAGCAGGTTATAGGTTTTCGATGACATCCCCGACTGCCCCGAGCTTTGAATAAGCTCTTCGAGGGAGGGAGATTGTGACGACGCGTTTTCGCCTGTGCAGAGAAGAATTTTCTTAAATAATCTCATTTAACCCAGAAAACAGCTTTGTAGAAGACTACAACAAGGTAAGTGAAATTTTATTATTGCTGTGGTATTATATAATTACATAAACTGCCTGCATTTGTGAAGCAACATCGTACTAATGAAAAATCGTTAATTTCGCCAAAGATAACGCTAGATACTTGAAATAATTATGGTGCAGTGAAATGCAAGATACATTTAGGAATCATAGCTTTCTGGTCATGTACATCGGCATCATACCTGTTTAACGGCTTTTAACGTTTTATTCTAATTTCAATTCAATGTTAGGAGCATAAAATAATTATGATCTTCTTAATTTTCAAAATTTCACTGTAATGTCAGTAATTTCTGAAATATCAAGTACAGGGTTGTTACTAATTAAAGCATAGGGCTTAATAGAGACATGCTACTACTATATGTATATTAATACAATATTCTTTCACATTAATACGTTTCGAAACCAATTTTTATTGGTCGTATTAAAGTATATAAACGCAAATTACGTTTCGCAACCTTTCTATTAATAAGTGATATAAACGTATATAAATATTGTGTAGACTTTACTTTTGTTAAATGTGTATTCGCATTTTAATCTCGTTACAAAAAAAAGCACTCTTAGAAAATAGAATTTATGTTAATCCTATGTAACAAGTAGCCGGCTTGCAACGTGATCCCTTTGCTACAAAAAATCTTTTAACTTGAAACTTATACCTGCCCCATGGACGGATATTTTTGTCTAAAGGTTGTTGAAAAAAAGCAATAAAATATGGCCGACACAAAGGCACCTCCAGTGCGCCTGCGCTGACTTTGGACTTGCGCATTTTGATTGAACGCATTTGGGGCGCGGGTTACTATGGTAACTCGATCGAGATGGGCGTTGGAAGTCACACAAAACTCTTTTTTGTTTGGTTGAGGAAAATGATTGCGATACTATGTATATACCTTGTGTAGTTACAAAAATAAACAAAGCTACCTACAAGTAAAGGTTGCATTTAACTTGGAATTACTTCTTATAAAAATATTTGATTTTTTGAAAGAAAAAAATTAACAAAATTAAATCATAGCTGAGTTATCATAGCTAAGAAGCTGCAATAGTATATTTACTAAACATTTTTCGTTTTATTCCATATCTGTATGAGGCGCTCATTACCATACACGTCCTATTTTGTAAAATTTTCTTTGTCACGGTAACAGTGCCTAATTTGCTAATAGTATTTTAAATGTGGACCAAGTACAACTTTTGTCGTATTTCACCGTAGTACCTTGTTTCTTAATGATGCAATATACTAACTATGTAACCTAATTTGAACACGCTTTACGTATGCAATGATCATTGCATAACGAGCAATTTTAGCGATTTGATAAACGGGCGATGCAAACACTTTACTGCAAATAAATTTGGTATCGATTTTGCTTCTGCAATTTAATTTACAATGGAAGATTGTTTTGTATTACTTAATATTTCGTCCTACATTTTTCTCTATTTTTGTAACGTTAATTTAATTTATAACAACACTTATTACAATACATGCATATAAAATAATATGCAGTATTAACAGGAACACTCTGATACAAACAAAATACAAAACTGACATAAAGAAAAAAAAATTGAAACTTAAACTGCTACTAGAATGAAAAAATAACTAGACAATACATATCGTTCCAATATATTATACACAATTACAAAACATTCCCCAAATATAATCAATAATTATCAGTTATCAAATCAAACCACGGTGAGTACAATTTTGGTTCTAGTGTGGTGGCGCTACTATCTCGATCGCGTCTCCCTAGGCCGATTAGTTCGAGATGCACTAGTAACGGCCAACTGTGCTCACGTAGCACGGCCGGGCTGCGCGCGTCGTCCGGGAAACCATTACGTTTTTATTGCCCTCAATATGCGTCGAGCTTTTACCGAAACGTTTTTAGTGAAAAATATTAGAGATGCCACCGATGTGAAGCGTTTCCAGTGCTTGTGATAGGAAAATTTAGCTCCAGTACTTGTTTAAATATGTATAAAACATTTTTTTTTAAATATTGTTATGTCGTCAAGTTCCTTCAGAAGTCGATAGAGGGCGCCGACCGCCAATTATTTCTATCCCTTGTCATATACCTACTTGTAATACAACGTGTAAGTGAATATTGGTCGTTTAATACACGTATGTATGACTGCTTCGTTGGTCGAATGGTTGCAAGCGCGACTACTGAGCGAATACCTGGATTCTATCCCCGGCTCGAGTACTATTGGGTTTTTAAACTTGAAATTTCTAATATTGGCTTGGAGTCTAGATTTATGTTCGGTGTATGGCAATAGGCTAACATATTCCCTAATGGGACGGAAACGTAACGAATGAATCGTGGGAGTGTACTACTCTCCTCTGCGTACCGCTTAGGGTAATACAAGCGTGATCTTACGTATAGGCAGGATAGGTAGGACAGGGCGCAATAGTACACTAGGGAATGTCTATGTCCAGCAGTGGACTGGGTCAGTTTAATTATGTTGACTATAATATATGTTTTAACTACTACACTTGTAATGTTAAATATTTATTTGAGTATTTATACTAATGATTATATATATATCGGCTTTACTCACGTGCTTTTTTCGGGATGGCCTGACTAGTTTCGGGCCTGTACGAGGTCCTTCCTCATGAGCTCCCCCCGTCGCAGTTAAGCCGGTACCTACATATATATACATATACATACATATGTATAATAACACTTTTAATGGACATTGTTGTAAAGAAAACTCTAGAAAAGTCGAAATACTTTCTACCATTTATTCCTAAGCAAGGATAGAAGTTTCGAGAATCTCTTTCAGTACATGTGTCTTGACTCTTGCGCATGTATGACAAGGAATAAAATTACCAAAAATAAGTAAATTTGCTTCACTATTAGGCTTGTTATAGCTTCATCGCCAACAGTGTCCAAACAGTGTCCCTTTTAATATTAGAACTGGATGAGTAAATATAAAATAATAATAATGGACCTATTTATCAATCCACTGTTGGAATATGGGTCTCCTCTCATAATGAGAGTGTTAAGGCCGTAGTCTGCCACGCTGGCCAAGTGCGGGTTGGCAGACTTCACAAACACTCAATCAAATAAGTACGTCATATACTTGATGAGTAATGCTTTGAAATTATGTTTTCATAATTCTATGTGTCTTTCCTTTTTGTTATTTTTATTTTTTTATTTTAGAGCAACTTATAATTATAATCCTTCAGACATTTTTCGGTAATTTCTAATAAAGATGGGACCCAATAACTGTGCCCCATATAAATCTTCAACTCTATTATCATCATCGCATTAGCTCATCGTCCTCAGCTTACCTGACTCTTATTAGTTAAGTCCTCTAGAAGAATTCAAGCCTATGAGCATATTTGTTTCAGCTCTTTTTGATTAAAGCACAGGAATAGTAAAGTGACTTCGGTAGATAGTTTAGTTTCCTGGGCCGTCGTTTTAACTCTGTTAAAGGAATATCAAGCGATTATGCTCTTATACGACTGGCATATTGAATTGGTTGGCGACAGGGTTTTAACAGGTTGCTAAGGGTTGTGCCTTCCTACGAAAGACTAATATTTTTCTGATAACCTCAATACGTTTCCTTTTTTAGGTATAAAGAGAAATATTAAATAAGTATTTATATTTATACATATGTGTGTCTGATGACCGGCGACCCTCTGATCAGAAAATAGGACAGTCTACACAGGCACTGCTAAGTGCCTCAGAAGCCCACGCGCATGCGCCGCAGCTTGTCAATTGAGGCCAAAAGTTGTCTGTGTGTAGGGCAGCCTAAATCTAGCACTGGACTGAGAAAGGCTGATGGTGACATACTTCTGATATTCGTATGTACCATTATTGCTATGTACGTATGTATGTATTGTACCACATAATAGAACCCGCTTAGTTTCGAATCCGCGCCCCCGTCGCAACTTCTGAGAATGAACGGACAACATGTTAATAAATTTGTGCAATGATTTCCGGGAAAATAAAATAGAAGAAGTTGACTTAGGCGTAGGAATTTTTTTCTTTAATCCAGTTTGGATGAAATAAGTTTAGGTACAGTTCAGTTACAAAACACCATTAAAACAAAAAATCACTGTTGTCCTAGGTTGATCTTACCAATAGTATTTCCACCATCGGGCCTACTGGAAGACATTTCAATATGCAATAACTAGTGCTCTAGTCCAACTGATCTTGACTATTTTTATTTATGTAATTAATATGAGTCAATAAATAATAACGTAACATCACGCCTGTAATCCCCGAAGGGGTAGGCAGAGAGTGTAGTATTTTAACACCGGCGTTCATTAATTAGGACAGCGCATAATTGCTTGGTATAATTTTTTTAAATAAATTAAACGTAACATCACGCCTGTAATCCCCGAAGGGGTAGGCAGAGGAGTGTAATACACTCCCACGTTTCGCCAGTTACGTTTAGGTCCCATGGAATAGGTGGTGAGCCTATTGCCATACACCGGGCACTGATCCAGACTCCGAGTCA
>DWME01008170.1:0-11939 GCA_018244795.1 Parelbella ahira ahira
TACACTACCCACCGTAGATGGGGGGGAGTACATAAAGAGTACATAGATGATTCCAATGTAATTTGAACTCTCATACGTATGGCGAAATGGCGAAGGTCAATAAATAGGGTTCACGTTAGGCTGGATTTTTTGTCTACATTATATTGGATGTATTTATAATAAATATATATGTAGATGTATAATTGTATAATTACCAGGTTGGACGCGTCCAGCTCTTCCGGTCCTTTGCTTGGCGCCGGCCTGCGACACCCACACAGTCGCCAAACTAGCTGTCCCTAGAACATTTCATAAAATTTTTAAGAAGAGGCTATCGAACCTATAGACATCGGTAAAGGATCGATAAACGAAGGTTCCAGAACTTTCTATTTCGAATCAGATTCTAAAACAACGGTAACTTTATTGATGCCGTTGGTGAACTAGAAAATTAATGGATACTGGTTTGGTCATAATTACATAACATCACGTAATTAATCCCCGAAATGGTAGGCAGGAGAGTGTAGTATACTGTCAGGTTCCAGCAGTTTCGTAATTACGATTTAAGAAATTACAAAAATAGACGCAACTATATCCAACGTCCAGATTAACATAGTACTGATAATTCTAGATCATTTTCATTAATGTTGCACCACAGCGCCATCTCGTAACAGCGCTGTTTACGTACATACATGAACTATAAACGTGACAATAAGCAACTACATATTTATCCATATCCTACACCAAATGTACTAAACCAATAAAATATTTTATACCTTCGGCAAGTGCGCGAGCTACTTGGAACGTTTTCTGCAATATTTCCTTATGAGAAAAACAATGTGCAGTCGTGTAACAAGTCGTGCCCTCATTACGAAAAACCTTTGGATATATTCCGACCAAATTTTCTATGTTTATTTCTTAGACACTTAGTACTTATTTAAAAAAAACTTATCTTCTTATAACGTAAAATTGAAGTTTTTACGCGATTTTTCTAAGATCAACAAAACGTTCGCCTTAAATATTTTTAATGTTCTCGTCTCTGTATACAAAATATATAGCTCATATCATTAATGACGCAGGCGAAGACGGGGATAATCGTTGATATTGATTAATGATATTTGAAATGGGATTCTTACCAGTGCCTTCTTTGAGTCTGTTTTCCTTATGAGTTCCCGTGTCTATGACGTAGACTACGTCTGGGATGGTAATCGATGTCTCGGCTATGTTAGTGGCCAGTACAATCTTCCTCACACCCGGCAGCGGTTTCGAGAACATTTTCGTTTGATCTGTTGTCGACAGTCTGAAATTTAACATTTAATTATAGAAAAATGTGAAGAGAAATAGATAAAAAAGGCTGTATTAGAGTAAATTTGTAGGTAATACATTTCATTACATAAGCTACACGTCAATTCGAGAATGTTCTGTCGGATCATGTTTTCATAACTGTAATGTATGTAAGACTTATTTAAAAAGAATTTTCTTGCTTACATAGTATAACGTAACATTGCGCCTATAATACCGAAAATGCGGGCAGAGAAGTGAAGTACATTCCTACGCTCCGCCAGTTACGTTTAAGTGTCACAATGAAATAGGTGACGAGCCTATTGCCATTGCCATCTGCGGACATCGACTACTACATACTAGAAAAACTCAATAGTACTCGGCCCGGGGATCGATGGCCCAGGCCAGGGGACCCAGGCCATCTCGATCAGCAGTCACGCTTGGTAACCCCTATACCGACGAGACAGTCTAGACTCTAGAGGCACTATGCGAGTGCACAATAAATCGAAACATTATATCTTTGAAATATATCAAACGTTGATTGTATCATTATCAAAACCATTAAAATTAGTGTATATATTAATAAATTAAAGTCTTTTTTATAAAAAAAATGTCTATATATATGTACTAACCTGGAATGCACCGGCAGTACCAGATGGAAATTATTTTCACCGAAGTGCTCGTCCAAAAGCATTTTAGTTTGCTTGATCTCGGCCCAGCCCGGCAGGAACACTAATATTGCTCCGTCATTTTCTGTTTTATCCACTGCCTTTATCACTTCCGCCACCTAATTGTAAAAAAATAAATATTAGCTGACCCGTTCGTGCAGTGGTGCAGTGCACCTGAATGCTGAGCGGGGAGTCGTGGGTTCGATTCCCACTCGGGACTAATATTTGTTTGAATATCTCAACTTGAGATTGAGATTCTCAAGTATTTGTTCTTTGTGTGGATGTTAACAATTATCCATATGAAATATAATATATTTCTTGGTTAAGGGTAGACTGCCACGCTGACCAAATACGGGTTATCAGACTGTACACAGCTTAGAAACCAGTATGAAATACCCCAGATATATTTCGCCTTGCTTTCTTTTACAGTTATATAGAGAGCAATATTTAAACATTAAATTGCAAATTTAGTACAATCCGAAACGCCACATAAGAATTCGAATCCTGGGCCCTCGACGCGGAAAACAAATATTTTAACCACTAAGCTTATAGACATACCTCTTGACAATTAACGAGCGGTCTTCTGTTTTCCGTGTTGCAGTTCTCCGTGGTGAGCGGCAGGTTGAGATTAAACTTCCTCTTTATGCTGTCCAGGTGTAGAACGACCACTGGGTACGTACGGCCTGGCACCTCTATCACCGGGCACGGATTAAAATATCTATTGAATAAAAATACCAGTAAAGTAAATTAAACAACAAACAATGTATTAAAATAATAATAATTTGAAAATTCTATTGAAATTACTCTATTTTTTAGTCAATATTTTAAATAATAATCGTTATTCGTGCACCTGTCTGTATGCATTTCCATATCGTTCATAGAATTTATAATGTTTGTATATATGCACAGACACACACATATATGTATATTTTCACCATCATCATCAGCCTACTCCCGTCCACCGCTCGACATAGGCCTCTCCACGCCACGCCACTGAGCTCGATATTCATATTATATATTCACTTTGTAAACACTCCCACGTCCAGCGTGGCGCTCATGATGACCACCTTCAGCGCCGGATTGATGTCCAGCGCTCTCTTCAGCAGTAGCAGCGTGATGTCCGTGTTTACATCGCGCTCGTGGGCTTCGTCTATGAACACGTGTGTGCACCCTTCTAGTCCTATGGGAATGAAATATATGTAATTGTCCTATAGGATATAGTTATTTACATATCGACACCATACCATTTGATCTCAAAGTAAGCATCAATAGAGCTTGTGTTATGGTAAACAGACGACTGAGAATTTACATAAATATATACTTTATATTTTCATATGTTTATACCCACACACAGAACAAATACTTAACACATAAATACTTATTCCGGGCGTGTATCGAACCCACGAGCCTGGGCTTAACAGGTAGGCTCACTATCTACTGGATCGACAGGGCACCCAATAGTATAAAATGGATTATTATAAAATATTTTTATTTACATATTAGCACATGTTGTAGCATAGTATACTCAGTATGCACACATACTGAAGATGTTACCAACCTGGGTTCGTCTGAAGCCTCCGGAGTAGAACACCAGACGTGCAGTACAGAATGGCACCGCCGGGGACTCGGGGCAGTTCCGCTTGCAAGCGGACTTGGTAGCCGACAGATTCTCCCACCTGGGTTAGAATAAAGAAGAAAAAAGAGATTATTTATTTTAATACTGGCTATTTATATTTCCCCATCAAAGAAAGACAGCTCAAGAACAAAACGCAAAATTCCTTCAGTTTTGATATCTTCTGGATTAACTTCATAATATCTTGTTAAGAATATATAATCAGGAGAGGTAATAGGAAGTTAATTATTACTGATCGCGGTCTGACTTTATGTTCCGTGATAAACACCAAATTGGTCAATTATTCCGATAGTTTGTATGCTAAGGAGCTCAGGTCGATCAGTCGTTCCACATTGTGACAATCGTAGTACAAGACACTTTATGAAATATTATCAGTGAAATTCAGAGCGAATTAAAAGTAGTGTGTAGGACACGATTATCACTAATACCAAAAGACAAAGACCGAAACTCGCCAGTACCACCATGGACCAGGTTCTATAAGGTAATCTTTCCGTAAAAATGATATCCTACTGGATCATCCTCCACTTTTTATCATCAACTGTAAGACACAGGTTTCTTATTATATGAGAAGAGCTAAAGTCAGTTTGCCACGTTGTTCAAAAGCTGGTTCCCAACCAGATCCAAAAAAGGCTCATTATCACATGATTTAGAATAATAGTATTCCGTTGTCAAGGACAATAATAATCTTACTTCTTCACCGAGCTCCTCGGCCACTCTCTGCGCCAGTCCTATGGCAGCGACTCTTCGTGGCTCGGAGACGATAGCAGTTGTCTTCGCCCCGCAGTGCCGCAGGACCATTGCTGGCGCCCGCGTGGATTTGCCACAACCAGCTGCTCCCACTATCAACGCCACCCGACTACTCTCCAATGTTGAAGTTATTTGTTGTCTGAGGGAACGTTTAATTTCTGGTATGTTTATAATGGATAAACTTAAAATTGCTTAAGCGATTTAAAAATGTCTTTAAATATAGAATTCAAAATTATCCGCAAGTATCATAGGCTGTATTTTACTTTGAAAATAATTAGAGACCCTTAAGAAAAGTACAATATTATTATCCACGGTTTCAAAGATTTGCCTATAACAGTAATTATTCTGCGTACGCTGCGAAAACTATTGAAGATATATAAAATTATGTACTACATACATATTCATAGTATTCATCATTATCAAAAAGTTAGCAAGGCCATATTCTATTACTATAATTATTAAGTCAAAATAACGGCTTTTATTCAGATTTGTCAATAAAAAACCGGGTAGACTTTTCTAGCGACGTTTTCCTTCACCGTTATATCAAATAATATTTAACCTTAAAACGCACATATTTGTAAAGAGGTGTCATCATCATCATCATCGTCAGCCTACTTCCTTCCACTGCTGGACATAGGCCTCTCCAACGTAAAGAGGTGTGCATAATAGATTTCAACCCAAGACCTCCAGAGTGAAAAGCTGAATTCTAATTTCTAAATCACTAGACTATCACTGCCTCGAAAGCAGTGGTATCCTAGGTAGAAGTATAAATAAATGAATTAAATGTGCTACAAATACCAAAGTAGAAACATGATATCGTGAAGTGCGTAACATTCGAGAGTTGTTGATCAATTTTATTGTTGGTCATGATGTTTGCGTTCTCAAAGCAGATGACGCGGCATTAACGAGGAAATTACAATCAGTTTCCTTGTGCACAATAAGGACACTAATTGCGGAGCATTGAAAAATTCCACGTACGTCAATGTCTGAGATGATTATTTATACATATGTATAAGCGGTTTTATTTCGACGTCATGTTTCTCATTTCAATTTGTTATCTTCTAGTCGGTTGGTTCAGAGGTTAATGGATCTAGCTGTAGTGCCGAGTCGAGTGGAGTCAAGGTCGTAGTTTCTATATCCACCAGGGACTAATAAAAGTTACAACGTGACCACAGAGTCAATGCATGTTGACTCTCTCATTGGTCTAGTGATTGCAAACACGACTGCTGACCAAAAGGATCCTGGTTTCGATCTCCGGAACGGAGCAAGTATTAATGTTTGTTGCTGATTTAAAATTAGTAGTTGCTCGGAGCCTGGATTTGAGCCCGATGCATTGCTATATGCTCATCACGTATTATAGGAGACGTTAACATAGCTGGTAAAAAGGTGGTAGTACTACACTTTGCTGCCTATACTTTTGGGGAAATACTATGCATATTGACAACGCGTTTGTATAGGCAAAATGACTCAGATACATCGCGGTCATGACAATACACACGGATAAAAAAGTCCTTTAAAAATACCGACGACTCCATTCAATATTTCGTCGTATTCTCCATTCAATAATAAGTCGTATTCAATTAAATAAGGTCAGTATGTTATTTTCCTTCGCCTTTGGTGTATGGCAATAGGCTCACTAACTATTCCATGGGACTTAACGTAACGGACGATTATTTTTTTTTTATGGACAAATGTCACTTTTTAAAATTAAAAAGCTCACCCTATTTTTTCATGAAACAATTAAAAAATTAAACAGTTATATTCTTCAAATTTCGAATCCTTTGAACGACACAAAAGCAGAGTTACAGATACATACGGTTAATAGTCCCGATTAAATATAAAGAACATTCTAAATTTGAATTTTGTCGGTTGAGATAGTAATGGCCGCTATTTTAAAACTGTCCAAAGCCCAGATGCGACTAGAGCGGCGTTCCAAATTCGACGACATCAACAACCTTGTAACGCTCCACATTCACGTTGAAACCGACCTCCGCGTTCTGGTTAGGGAACCGTGGCCTACAATTGCCCGTACAGCGACCTTGAGACCCGTTTCCGATGTGCTCGCCCTCGTAACGCGACCTTTGTTGCCTTGCGACCTTGGCCCGTGCGACCTCTGTGAGATGTACCTACACGTACATAAATCGAGCCGAGTGTTTAGTGACTAATAAAAATTTACTATATATCTGACTATTTCGAACATTTCTATTTGTTTGTACTAATATTGCTAGTTTCAATTAATAGGGCAATATGTTTTACTTCTTTTGTGGTTTATTTTTGTATTTTTGATTTCACTCTAATCAGTAACTTGGCCATGTTCGTACTTTCTTATCGTATTCATGGAATAATATTAGAAGTAGCTTTATAACTTTTGTTTATTATTTTATATGACGTCACGCTTTTGTTTTTATCAACTGATAAACTGATGTCATTTGAATACTAAACTTATCAATAATTATAACTGGTAAGTATGTTAACAATGCATCAAATTAAAGCCGAAATACTTTAAAAAGATACGTACGTCATTTGTCAAAACTTGTGAAAACCAATATGGCGGCGCAACTTTCCCATGTTTTAGCGCGCGAAAGTTAATCCAGCGTGGCATTGGAAAGCGACGGAACGACCTCAAAACGTATTAGAGGAACACAGTGACCCCGTTTTAATGCAAACTGGGCGATCGAAACCGCATTATGACACTTTCGGGCCAAATCTAACTATGTAACTTTTCATTGTAATCTTTAGTATTCAGACCAAATGACTTTTAATATGTACAATACAGTTAGATTAAAAAAGACAATTATATTTATTCTGATTAGAATAGTATACGTTTCAGTTTGACTTGCTTTGAAAACTTGGAGGTTTAAACAAACCTGCAATTCAATATACTGAAGTCTTCTCTACCAATGTTTAAAAATAATTCACCTGGCAGAGAACAGGCTATCTGTTTAGAAATGGATACAAGTAAAAAAGTATTTGAAACTTTGTTATTTTACAACATGAATTAACATGACAACAACAATGAACACGTTATGTTATTAACATTAAAATATTTTGAAATTGAATATTTATAGGCATTCTATAGAGAAGTGTATTTAAAATTTGGGCAGGCTGTGGGTTAGCACACTTTCATTTTACTATAGTATTCGTTTAGTAATATTAAATAGTTCTATTATAGTATTAGTTTTAACTTTAAATAAATCGAAGACCAAAAAATCAAACGTTTTTATTTATCTCTAAGAGGACACTATGATTTTTTATTGTCATATCAAAACTGTATATACCTATATTTGTGGTGTCTATTTATCGCTACCAATTCATAAAAAACAAGTACGTACATTTATTGACAAATCTAGTATTTAATTGGAAAAAATTAAAATATACATTCGTAATAGGAGACTTCAAACTTAGTAGTCAGTAAAATTATTTTGGATCGCCACTACGTCATCGTCAGCTGTTACTCCTCGACTTTATTAAAAACATGATGTCAATTTAATTACAAGAATAATTATGATTTCAAACTTTCAAGGACGTTTTCTGATGAATATGGTTTTTGACATATTAGTCTTTTCGCAAATGAGCGATATACATTTTAATTTTATACATGGCATAGTAGTGATCAGAAGACGTAGCGTATACGCTCACTACTATCACAATGTATTGTTATTCTGTAAAATGTATTTATTGCAATGTAAATAACCCTCAGGATACTTAAGAAAAGCAACCTTTAAAAATTGCTAATTGCGCATTTGATACCAAAAACTGCACCTTTCGAAATATTATTTTTAACAATCATCAAATTATGTCATACAAAGGGGAAAAGCGTGAATTCACGTAGCCTGTAGGTAACCGTCACGTCACGTAGCCTATAACCAGTGGACGATCAAGACGCTTCTAACGATACCTCATTTGTCCCCTTTTCATAAGTAGTGCAAAATGTGAGATGAACTTCCTTTTAAGGAATTCAAGAAGACCTATGATATGGATCTCTTTAAGTAAGGCGTGAAAAGAGCTCTCCTTCAAAACCGCCAAAGCATTGATACTTTGGTGTTGTACATGTTCATAGCCGATGGTGACCACTTAGCATTAGATGGTTAGTCTGCCTGTTTGCTTGCTTCAATTTATAAAACAAAATTCAGAACTTATGCGATAACACACATAGGTAACATTTGTAAGAGCTGAAATCATTCATCTACCTCATTTAGGCTTCGCTACAGTCGGGTAAAAACGACAATTCATAATTTCACAATATACCTTAAAGTTACTCCTATCTTTCGTCTCTTTCTGGTTCCACACTAGAGAACCTGATTCTATTTATCCAGGATTTAAATACTTCGGAGTATGTTACATTCAACAACATAGGAGAACAAAAACATAAGTAAATAATACTTACGCGTACTGGTCAATTGGTAGCGACACCAGGTTCTCGTCGTACTGCTCAAACTTGTTCTTCAACAGTCGATCCCGTCTGTACAGGGTCGCTTTCGTTGGTGTTTTGAACACCTTGCCAAATACTGGATGTATTTTCGTTCTCATTTCTGCGCTAGTACATATTGGGGTAATAATTTATTTATTTAAATAAGTAATTTCTCATCATCACTTGGGTTGACTAGAAGAAAATGCCACTAGGCTTTAAGTCCGCCCATTATTACCAATAATAAAGGACAAAAATAAATAAATATTTATATGAAATAAACTATGAACATAAATATATTATATAGGCCGTATGTACTACGTGGGAGTGTACTACATTTCTCTGCCTACCCCTTTGCGGATTACAGACGTGCTGTTACGTTTTTTACTATGTAAGCTGCTGTATAATTATTTCAGTACACAACATTTAAATTAAAATTCAATTAGATTGACATCCCCCTCCAGTCCTCAAAAGGAACTCCTCGAAAAACTAAGGAAGACTTTGAATTTTAATGTGACCTTGAATGTTATGTTTTAAGCAGCAGCATATAATGATGCAAGATTTTACCACCTCTCTATTGTACACTCTACTCTTAATGTGTACTGCAACTGTGATATGAATGTAGTCTTCCTATTCCATTTTTCCCAGGCGTTTTAATATCATTTATGGGCCGAACTGAACACAATAAATTCATATATGACATTTTGTTCCGATCATTACTGACAATGTGGCTTGTTGGAATAATTTAAAAACAATTTTTATGTATGTTAACGGTTTAATCAACATGTTTTTCGGGATGGTTCGAATAGTCTTATAATACAAGATTATAAGCTCTCAAGAAACATTTGATAGTAGAATTTCATGTATATCATACAGTATGTGCCTTTATGTGTCAGTTACCACTACTTGAAAATTAAATTATAATATTATTATTACATTATGAATACCCACCTAATAGCTCTCCTGGGTCCTCCAAATCTGTAATTTCAGGATCATCTGTAACAATAAAATAAAACAATGAATCGAGAACTCCTTTTTTGTAGTCTGTCAAAAACAAATAGGATCAATTATTAACTGGTTTCTTTATCTGGTGTTAAGTAATATTGATATCTTTGCCAGAAGTTTGTCGGTTTTATTCCCAGTTACAATAAATGTCTGTGTGACGATGATCTTAGAGTTGAATTTTACATGAAAAATGTTATACTAACAATCAGACATACTGAGTATAAAATTCTCCCTATATCTACAAAAAAGTATTTAGGAACTTTTATTTGTAGTATCAGTACCCGCAGGCGTTGTTCTGCCCGTAAAAGCAGCGCCATGTTTAATATGATATTTTAAATTTAACATGTAGATTTTTTCATTTTGCTATTCCATAATTACTTCTAACCAATCTGGAGTTGAGTCACCATTTTTGATGTCTCACCCACTGCAGCGCCAACTACCGGGTACATTTGTGAATTCAAACCTTGCTTGGACCCACTTGAACAAATACAAGAATATTATTAAATAGTCCCTGTCAGTTATGAGAAGATCATTGACATACCGACAACAGAGCCACCTACCGGGTCAAACTGTTTTTCAAATCCAGGAACCCATTGACATATACACACAAAATTTCATCCACATCGGTCTAGCCATTTAGGAAGAGTTAGGTGTTACACACACCTACAGAACAATTATATATATTAAGATATTCATGAGCTGTTTGGTTTGGAACTATAGAGCTATGTGTGTGGGCTATTCCAAGGAAATAAAAGTAATTCACTGAAGCACTAGTTTTCAAAAGATGGGAGTTTAGGTCAAGGAAAATTGATATCACTTGCAAAATGTAATCTATGGCCCAAACATATAAGATGGGCACTTTCAAAATGACGATAAAACATTGCACAAGTAATATGTATACATAACCTTCAGTTATTCTTAATAAATTATTTTTGCATGAGACATTTCCTCAAGTAACAATCATGACTTTATCTAATAAGAACATGACTAGTCAGCGACATTCTTGAACTACAGTCCAACATTAGGATTATTTGTATTTGAAGTGCTATGGGTTCCAAAGCAAGTTTTTAAACATTTATTATTATCTCCTGACATTCTGCTACTTAAAAAGTAGACAAAAAGCACCTATGGCAAAATAACTCTTTTCTCAGGGCTAACATGGTTCTTCTACATTTATTATCATTTACTATCTCACTGTCTTTAACCTACCATCATCAATTGTAGAATCCTTCTTTAGAACCAATGACGGTGATAGTGACTTCTTACTCGCTTCTTCAAAGGTTGTTTCATAAATGCTTTCTGAAAGACAACCAAATCATTGTGAAAATGGTTATATTTCCTGCAGTTACCACATAATAATATGATAATAGAAAGCTCTTATGGCTTAGTGGTTCAAACTTGACTTTAGATGTGTAAATATGTCACTAACTCACTGGTCCCTTGTATGCTTAAAAACATCATTTGCTCAAAAATATCATAGACTGTTTATGTGGATATTTAGTTTATATAGGAAGGAAGGGTTAAGAAGAGCCATTTTGAAGAACAATCAGATAAATAGATTGTTCCCAATTATAATGTAACTGTAATTATAACAATCCTTAAGAGAATGTTTATAGGAATTGTAATGTTAAACTAATGTGACACATCAAATTCTCAACCACTAAACTATTACTGCTTAAAAAAACTTAAGCACTCACTTATGTTAGTTTCGTAATCTTCCCATATTCTCTCAATTCGTTCGACCGAGTTTTCACTAATAGTGGCACTGATAGTGTTATTTAGTTTACTCTGTAGCTCATTGAGAACCTCCTTCTTGTATATAGGGTTACCTTGGTTGTCTATCCTTTTATTTACATATAGCCAGTGTAGTGCAAGAGTTGCTGCTTTATCTGCTGCCTGTCGTTTGGTAGCTTCTGTACTAAAAATAAGTAATATTTTATTCTTAATATTAGTGTGTTATGCAGATGATATATACAGATACTATGGTAGGAGCAGTTTTAATGTGACTAAACGAAATTGAGCAATGTGTATATGAGATAAAATATTATCAAAAGTTATCAATGTGTCACTACTCAAAATTCTAGACTAGAAAAATCCAATAGTATCTGACCTGGGATTTGAACCTAGGACCTTTCTATCGGCACTCAGTCGACCAACGGCTCGACCGATGAAGCAGTCTCAGAACTAACAGGCCAGTTGTAATAGAGCACATATCACATTGCTC
>DWME01008171.1:0-11938 GCA_018244795.1 Parelbella ahira ahira
GGACTACTCACACTTATTCAGCTCCTTTCGCGTTTCGCTGAACGATTTTGGTCACCTTATACAGTTATTCTTCTGCCAGCCGCGTACAGCGTCGCATGACTGAGAGAAGCCGTCATAGCGTGCTGTCGCCGCTGAAACGCTTCTATCTACTGCGTATGCTGCGAAGACGGTTATCTACTTCTCATTTTGTATTGTGTCCTCAACATGGACAGTTCTATCTGCGTTATTTTTATCGTTTCGCTCCTTGCAGAAGAAATAGAAAAAAATAAACGTACAAAATTAAAACGCAAACGACAGTGGATCGACCCACTTTGTTGAAATAGAAATTTCATTAAAAGAATACGTGACATTGGTACCCCAATTAAAAGATAATAATATTAAATTTAAAGAGCACTTTCGGATGGATATTGCAAAATTTTACAAAATTGCTGACGTATTACGACCCGTATTACAAAAATAAAATACAAAATTTCGACCTTGCATATCAGTCGAAGAAAGATTACGTGTAACTTTAATCATATTAGTGCATATTATTATTTCGTAAATATAAAATAATGATATTTACTTTAAAACACGTCTGACTTCTCTCAATACTTGCGTGCATAATGATTAAACGCAATAATATAAATCAAATCTACGAAGGAACTATGCAGGTCGCAACTTGTCCGCAAGGATTCGGGGATCATCAAAACGGCGCTGAACTCCATCTACAGCACCCGCATGATAAAACACACTTGTCATCATTTTATGCTCTTTTGCCGCGAAAGCAGAATAGACGCAGAAACCTGAATGGATGCGTACATGTCTCCATACTAAATCTTTATTTTCTATGGACATAAGCTGAATAGAGCTGAATAAGTGTGAGCAGTCAATAAACCGGAATAGCGTGTTTCGTGGTTATAACGACCTTGACCCGTCATAATTATTGTTATTACAGACGTTGAGAAAGCCGCCACATCGTGCTGCAGCACTAGTACGGACGTTGATAGCTTCTATTGTTTACGTATCGATATTTAATCGAATCGAATCGACTCGAATAATACATGTTTGATAATTCAATTATTCAATTATTGCATGATTCACACAGAATAGGACTTGACTTGTAATGAAAGATTACTTCCCAATCACTTTCATAGTGTTAGAAAAATGTACATATTTTTTTTTCAATGTTATACATATATTTGCTATATTACTGGACAGGGAGGCTAAGTCAAAAGTACCTTTGGCAGGAGACACGGGTATGACGACTTTGATGAACGTAGAAGCGGCGGAAGAAGAGGACTCTGATCGTAACCGGTTAAAATATTCACAATCCAAATATTCTTTTTTAGTCTCTACGTAGACTGATAAAAAATAAGCGTAACAATATGTGTGTATTTATGCACATATGTATGTGTATATTGCTATATTCATTATGGCACAAAAATGTTTTAAATCAACAAATAAAAAATCGTTTCCGTAGTTGGTACATCTAGACACTGTCAGTAGCAATGAAAGTTGCCAGAGTCAAACCTGCACGCGTTATAATTTACATAATATCCTGTTAGGTGAGTGAAATCTGCCAACATGCACTAAGCCAGCATGCCAGACTATAGCCTTAATACGTCTCATCCCGAGGAAGAAAAAATAGTAAATTAGAAAATATTTTGTATATTTTGAATATAGTAATAATGTCGAATAAATAAATGGAGCAACTGTGCACGACATGCAATTAATGAACGACCACTGAATTTCAGCACGATCTTTGATACGTTGTCCAGATAAAACTATGGGATAAGTTTAACCGCCACTTGACATACGATATCAGTTAAAGAAATAATAATGGATTAATTCGAGTTACAAAAATCTAATTAACATAGTTGTTTCTAAAATAATTGTTTCAAAAATCTAATTAACAATATATTGTTATTATATGTATAATGTCCATTGACTGCTGGATATAGGTCACTCTTATCAGTCAGTTTCGTTAACATTGACTAAAAGTGGGATAGCGCGCGGTACGTTAAACACTCGAACTCAGCCAATTGGACAATGAGTGCAGTCGCCATGGCAACCGCTGTTGAATAACTACCAGCGCCCCGCGACCACGTTACGACATTGCGTGACGCAAAATGATTCCTATATCAATAATTTTATGTCGTTTTCACTGTACCAGCCGGTCTTCTATTATTTACTTCGTATATATTCGGAATATTTGGATTCGGTAATGCAACGATTTTTCGTCCAAAAATTTTTGGGAGAGCGCGTAGTAGTTCCGTGCCCGTGTTCCGTCAGCCCGTCTCGGGGCCGCTTTACATTGCAAATTTTTTTCCTTTACCAGACGTGCCGGTTTTGAAGTGTGCGGTGGTATTTTAACTTTCGCTTTCTTTCCGACGTCGATCGAGCGTGCCCCGGGTTGCGTTCGGATTATTTTGACTTGCAAATATACAATATATTAATACCACCGTGCTAGGTTTCCAAATTTAAATACTTGTCTGTTAATACTTTCCATCTGTGAACAGAAAACCTACAGTCTTTCGTTTAGTTTCGCGTTATAGAAGTGTATGTAAAAATTGTATTAGAAGGTGTTTCGTCACATCTAAAGGTTGTTTTTGTTTAATAAATAAAATGCATTTTACGGATTCACTGATGTCATTCGCTGGTGGGTAGTACGTTTGTAAAAAATTTAAGTTTGTGTCATCATTTCGTTATGCAGTTCAGGCACAATCGACACATAAACATCAACCTTCGAGGTGTCATTAAATACATTTTGCAGATCTTTCTACTAATGTTAGAGTTTTAATACCTCACTTAATATCTTACCTAACCTGAGCCGGATTTTTTATTGAATTTAAGACCTTGGACAACAATTTTGTGAACTCAAAATTATTTATTTATGGATTTAATCCATAATTGTATGCCGAGTACTTTTTTCAAAGTTTAACATTCTGTAGATGTCGAATTGTGGTTATTTAGCTGTTTAAAATTGTTGCAATATTCTTATGGTCAAAAAAATATGTGTTATAAATGAATTATTAAAATATATTGAGCTTCAAAAACGCATACAGCAGTTATGTCTAGGTGTAACAAAACAAAATTATCGAGCTATGTTATATGTTTCCTTTCCAGAGAGCGAAGTGAGAAGAAAGCTCAGATGCTGTTCAACCAGGAGCTAATCAACGAACAGAATCGGCAGCAGCAGTTGCTGCTCGAGCAGCAATTAAGACAGGTTAGTTTTATAATATTGTCTAAATCTAGCTAAAACGTTGAAATATTTTCCTAATATTATTTTGGAATATCACATAAAGTGAAATATCTTTGCTTCGTATGCAACTCCGTGACGCAACGGTAGCGCACGTGACTCCAGATCAGAAGGTTGCGTGTTCATATCACGTCGGGGTCACCAGTTGTGGGGTACGAATATAAACACTTGACGAAAATAAAGTGTTTAATAACGAACTTCGGAGTGATTGCAATTGAGAATATAAGAAATAGTCTTAATAAACGTGTCCGCGTGCAATGACAAGTAGGGAACCGACTGGGAGGCGGGAGCGGGGCTCGAAGCGCGTTGATAACCGAGCCGCCCGTCTCAGCCGGTGCCAGGTACGGTCGATGCGTCCAGCGGCGGTTCAAGCTTCGCAAGCGGAGCGGAAGCAGTCGCGGCCCGCTCCTACGTGTGGTACATTTACCACTTCACAGTTATTACATATTATAATACAAGTTATGACATTTTTTGAACATGTTTCAGGTTAAAATGATCCAGAACCAACAGCAAGGCGGTCCCGTCGACCAGGTGAAGAGCAGCTTGCTGAACGGCGTGGGCTCACAGCCGGCGTTGGCGGCTGTGCAGTGAGTAAAGGACAACTATTTACAGAAAATGTTAGATTAAGTATTAAAGGTGTATTCTTCAAAATTTGTACCGCGACTCATATCAATTATTAATTTATAGATTGGATCAACAATCGCAACTGTTACAAGCTCAACAACAACTTCTTCAGCATCAATTCCAGCAGCATCTCAGCAACGAGGAGAAGGCAATGAAACTGTTCCAACATAATCTTATGCAGGCCAGGATGTCACCTTCCCTTAGCAGTGATCAGATGTTTCAACAGAAACAGTTGCTAGAACAGAACTTGAAACAGCAGGTAATGATGGAGCAGAATCTCCTTAACCAGCAATTGTTGGAGCAGTCTGTTCAAAACCAGGTCTTGATGGATCAACAAGGCCAGCAAGGCTTATTGGAACCAAAGCAGACACAGTTACAGCCAGCTTTATTCAGTCAACAGCTTGTTGCGAATGATATTAGTAGTCAAAACCAGGCGCTGCAGCAACAGATAATACAACAACAGCAGAATATAATAGCGCATCAAGCGGCAGCTATACATCAAAAGCAGTTGGAGGAGCAACTGACGGCGCAGGAAAACATAATTGCTGGGCCGCAGCCGAATCTCACCACAGGCCAAATTTTGGACCCGTCGTTACAAAATCTGCAGAATATTCTTTCCCAAATAATTCACAGACCAGACAACCTGCAATCTAGGAAGGAATCTGAATCTGAACAGCAGCAACTCCAGCAACAACAACAACAACAGTCTCAGCAAATTCAGCAGCAGCCGCTTGTTAGTCAACAGTCAGAGAGTGTAGAGGTTCAACTACATACACAACAAGAACAAGAATCCATTCAACAGAAGATGAACAATTTGTTGGGAATGCAAATCCAACAGCAAACTAGTCAAGCGTTGAATTTTCAGCAAAACCAACCCCAGTACGTCCAGCCCTCGATGCAGACTATACTGACGGCTGCAGTGGATCCGACGATATTCGCTCAGCAACAGCAGGTGGCTCAAGCTCAACATCAGGTAGCGCAAGCACAGCAACAGCTTAATATGCAAAAGCAGATGCTCGCTCAGCAACAGCTAGTACTTCATCAGCAGATGATGTCGCAACAACAACTTCAGATGCCGGGTCAGACGCTGTCCCCACAGCATATAAGAACTTTGCAACAACAGCAATATCTAGCGCAACAGGAGCTGCAATTACAAACACAACAAAATATAATTGATCAACAAAATCTTGCACTGCTCGCTCAGAAACAGCAGTTGATGGGGCAGCAACAGCAAAAGGTCGAGGAAATGTTGAGAGCACATCGTCCTGTATACACGCGCCAGGGGTCGGAGCAAAGTCAGATTAGTTCCGTGGATATGCACGATCAGCAGCAAACAATAGTTCCCGAGCAGTATCAGAAGCCGCCCTTGCAGCAACAAATGTCGATTGACCAGCTGCAACAGTATCAAAATCAATACTTGCAGAATCAGGAGCTGCAAATACAAAAGCAGCCTTCCCTGCCATCTGAAGACCATGGATATCATACTGTGCAGATGCAGGGACAGTCTTTGCCGCATAACATATTACAGCAAAACTTTAGCATGGTGCAGCAGAATGAGAGGCAGATATCTAGTCATGAAGGCACACCTGTGCAGCATTACACTACTAATCCGCTGCAGATGTACCAAAACCAGCAGAGTCTTCAGCCTGTTCAGTACCAGGAGAGCATTCCATCATCAGTTCCTACTTCTGTACCTCAGGGTGTAACCGTGTCACAGTACCAGGACACCATTCCTTCATCACATCCTGCGTTAATACCTCAAAACACATCATTATCCCAGTACCAGGAGTCCATTCCGTCGTCAGTTCCTACTTCGATATCTCAAAGCCAAATCATCACGCAAGATCCTACGCAACAGTTGCAAACACAGTCGCAATTACAGTCCCAACTCCAATTACAACAGTCTCAGCAGCAGCAACAACAACAGCCGATACAACAACACTTGCAGCCGCAACAGCAGCAGCAGCACCAGCTGCAAACTCAACAACAACAGCCGCCCCAGCAACAACAGCAACAGCCTCAGCAACAACAGCAGCAGCAGCAGATACAACAGCAACCGCAACAGCAGCTACAACAACATACACACCAAACATCCCTACAACAACCACAACAACAGCAACAAGCAGTTAGCACAGTTCCTCAGGATTTAATTCCACAGCAGCTTAGTATTCACACTGAGACAGAAACCTTCATTGGTAACGGGGCTCAGAAAGAGCAGTTCTTAACTCCGCTGAGCGAGTTCCCAACGGGAGCATCACACGCGGAAGCCATCAAGCAGCCCGACTTGAGCTCTGTGGAGGAGAAACAATCTGAGAGTCAAGATTCGGAACGTAAGTGGATTTTACTCTTAACTTACTAAATGTATTTTTATACATTTTATAAATACCATTTTTAAATTTTTATCGTTGACAGTTCAACTATACAAACATTCATATGTTTTATGTGGCAACCTTATTTAACAACACATACATAACAATAGTGTTTGTAAATGTCACTAAATGAGAAAATATCTCGATGCGCCTGTGACTCGCATAAATGGTATACTGACTTATACTAATTTAATTCATATTAAGTACAAATACTTGACATATTAAGCACAAATGTGATTTGTGGATATCATTCAGGATAAGAAAAAAATTCTGTCGGGGCATTAATGTGTATGGCTGCAAGCCTACACACGTCCCGCTTCTGGAAAGCTCCAGTATACTTGAATAGCGCATCATTAGTGTGTATATAATTTGTCATCATATTTATTTTATAGAAATATAAATGATAGTTATCGCTCAATTGTGGTTCTTCAATCAGTAACAGGTTCTTTATTGTAATGATTACAGCGAGCACAGCGATCCCATCGCCAATAACAAGCGAGAAGAAGTCCCGAGGGTCGAAAAAACGTTCTCGCGAAAAGGACAAGATGCCACGGCTCACCGTCCTAGCGGTGACGGAGGGCGGCACTGTGGTAGAGTGCCAGCTCGAGTCCAAATCGAAGACCGTCACGTTCAAGTTCCACGTCAGCGATGTCAACCCCGACGAGATTGCCAGCAACTTGGTATGTGTTTTAGCTTTTTTGAATTGTATGACGCGATTTTTAGAGCTTGAAATCGTTAAAACGTGGGATTGTACTACACTCCCTGCGCCTACCCTTTCAGTGACAAACAAGGCATGACATTATCTTCCTACATTGTATTTATTACAATAATACATTATTTTGGTTGTATGTCCATCGGTTCGTAGTTGGTGAATTTTTAAACTTCATTCACGTTGAGCTTTGTACAACGTTTACACAGAGGTCTTTGTTGACTAAAAACCCGACTCCGCCTTGTGATGGTTCACTCTCTCATGGTCTCACTCTCTAAAGTACATAAATGATTTGATTCTAGGGTTACAGTATCCTCACTCTTTCTTCGGATTTCACTCAAACCCAGAAAGTGCATAAGATAGCACTTTCTGGTTCCTTATGTTTTACCCTAATTGTGCCAGGTGCTCCTCGAGCCGTAGCGTGCTGCACCACGTGGAGGTGAAGTTGACTAGGAGCACTAAGGTGGAAGTGTGCTCCTTTACATCCCTTTCTAAACTGAACGATATAATTTGTCCCGCAGGTGTCCAATAATCTGTTGCCCGAGGGTCAGAGCGTCGCGCTGACGGAGCTAATTCAAGATCTTGTGCGGCAGCTGAAGGCCGACCCCGCTCCGCAACACGCTGCTCTGCGCCTTAATATTGATAAGGTGATATAGTATATTACTACATTGTTGTATAGCAAGTTAAAGTTTATGCTTCAAATATACTTGCATCTGCTGTTATTGCTCAATAATGAGGATTTTCTTTACTATGACTGGTGAACTCTCAAGTTATTACGTTCTGTGCAAGTTTTTGTTGGTGTAACCGTTCTTAACGTTATTAATTTAAATAATGTTGAAGGCTTTCATATATTTTTTATGTAATGTAATGTACATGGACGAAATTATGTGACTTTTGAATTGCTAAGATGCCTGCTCGTTTTGTCATTTACGTAAAGTTAAACAATGTCTGTTTGATGTAAGAACCGATTTTATATTATTTATGAGGTGGACGAAGGCGCAGGATAAAATCTTGCCTCACAGCAGGGGCCAATGCTATATGACATTGCGATAGATGTCGTAAAATCCCATTATGTCATTAGGCAACATTATGGTATTTATTTGTCATCAGACGGATTACGACTCGGAGACGACGGAGCGCGAGGAAAACCTGACGGACTCGAATCAGGACAACTCGGAGTGCACGACGCCCACCGCGTCAGCCGACAGCATCGCGCTGGCCGAGCTGGCCGACGAGCCCGAGCCCGAGCCCGAGCCCGAGCCCGCGGCGGGCGCGCGGCCGCCGCCCCTGCCGCCGCTGCCGCCGCCGCCGCTCGACGCCGCCGCGCGCAAGATCAGCACCGCCTCCTCCGTCGGTCGGTACCCGCCCTGTACATTAGCTTCTCACTTCTCATTCAAAACTAGTTACTGTTGTGCCCATTGTTGGATAATCATAATACCATAATAGCTCGCCTTGTGGTGGACGTTTTGTTATTTATTTCAATACTTTTAAAAAGTGTATAAGGTGTAACAAAATAGTTTTTGGATGCGTAGGTTCAAATCAATCGGACGGCGGGCCCCTCGCGGACCGATCCGGTAGCACCGAATCTCAGAACGGAGAAAAGAAGCAGCAGATACCTACGCGGAAGATATCGCGCTTTCTAGTCAGCCCCGTTGTGGACCGCGGCGAGGACGGCGACGAGCTCGTCGAGCGACCCGCCGAGCCTGACAAGCACTTCGAGAGGCCGCCCGAGCCCAAGCTGTACTCTGACGTTACACGGGAACCGCCTCCTAAACCGAGAGAAATACAACCGCCTCAAGTCAACGGTCACCCCGAGCCAGACATGTCTAAGCCCACCACCCAACTGCAACCCTCAACCCAGCAGCAACTCTCGATCCCATTACAACCTGTACCCCAGTCACAGTCCACGTCCCAAGCTCAGCCCGTAATGCAAGTCATTCCGCAAGACAACTATGTTCCCACTCATCAGTATTCCACCGCGTCGCAGTTATCGCACGCTCCACAAACGATCACTGACCATCGGCCCTCGGACATAAAGTCTTTGCCCACAGACATACCCAGTAGCGTCCCGATGCCCCAGTCGACCGCCCCGCCCGTCTCCGTCCAGCAAACATTCACTCCTTTCCAAAGCGGCACAGGTTATCCCGCTCTGCTCAACGGAAGCTTGCAACCTAATCTCTCTAATTTAACTACGCCGTTGCAAATAGCTACCGACACACCCTTATTGGGTTTGAGTCAGGTCGGGACTCCATTGGGGGTCAGCTCGGACTTGGGACTGAACATTGGGCTCGGTCAAGTCGCTGCAGCGCTGGATCCTATGGGGTTAAGTAGGCTGCAGTTCAACCAGCCGACCTTAACGCCCACCCAAGGAATGACGGACACGTTGCCCAACGCCGAGAACATTCAGAGAATGCTCTTAAAACAGAATATTATGAAGTAAGTATTTGTTTATCCCTTCCATTTTCATATTAGCTACTTTCGACGAATCTGTTATAAGCCTCTTAAAAATACAATAATGTATATATTAATACTATGAATAACTACTTTCAATAAATATACGTACTTAAAATATTTATTGAAAACTAGCTGTACCCGCGACTTCCTACGCGTAGATTTCGTAAGTTTGGAAATAATAAATTGACATAATTTCTTTATTTGATAAAAGATTTGAATGAAAAAGTCACTAAATGTTAGTTGACGTCCATTACAATATAATCCTGAAAACTGCTTTCGAATAGGATAAGCCGTTTCTGAGATAAGCGTGCACAAACATACAGACAAAAGTCAAAATAAAAAAAAACATTGTTTTGGGTTCGCTTGTGCATATAAAGGCACCTCATTATGAGTTTTTAAATATATTCGCCATGTACAGACAGCGATCAGTTACAGTTTTATTATATGTATAGATAAAAGCTGCATGCACAGGGCTACGGAGATTTAATCGCCAAACGTTGTGTTCGGTTGCAGTCAACAACAAAACCTATCGGGACCGAATCTCCTCGGGCTGCTCAACCAGCCGCAGTTCCCGCAGCCCGACCTCGGGTTCAACAACAACATCCTCACCAACGCACAGCCCGGTGACTGTCTCATTACATCGCACTTGCCACCTCAAACAATATGCATTCCCAATGTAACATGAACTTAGTATGAAGTCCCCTTTTCTGTTCTGAAACGAATGGCCTTGCATAACCGAGCTGTACATTTCGTCGCATGTGTACTCACTGTGTGTACGACTCTTGATTGCTTGTGTTCCCGTTAAAGTAATTCTTTTTGTTTATTCAAGTTTCTCGTGTCATTGTCACTCGGTGTGTTCTCTCTGTAAATTTGCTTGAACATTGATTGTCATTGTCGTCGATGGTCATTGAACTAGGATTTTTTATAGAGCCTTAATAATTTTTGGCATTTTTATAATAACAATTATGATAAATAATGAAAAGTGACTCACTAAATTAGTACTTTTAAATACCAACTAGTTACAGTGATAAGAATGTATGTATATTATTCGCTGTATGTTTTATATAATTATTCTATAGACTGTAGAAAAATAAATCGAACTTGATTTATACTAATAAAAATTATGTTAAGAACATTTGTTTAGAAATAGAAGTATCGGAATCACGTTGAAAGAATTGTTCTTACGAATTTTGGCGACATATATGTATATTGTTTATTGAAAAACGAAATATTCACATAATTAATAGGTGCTAACTGATCACTATGAATTAAAGTTCAACATCTGTCTTTACGTATTACTCGTCAATGATCCAAACCGTCCTGAAATATGCAGTAGCCATCGGCATTTATTTTGAGCATTGATAATAATTAAGATTCAATCGAATCGCCATTCTCGATGCATCGATTGTTGTGAGAAGCATCAGAAGGTGCGCTCTAATGGAATGCCGAGGGCGAGACTGGCGTGACTGCCGTGACTAACCCGCCGTGTGCCGTAGCGCTGGT
This sequence comes from Parelbella ahira ahira, assembly GCA_018244795.1. Taxonomy (NCBI): domain Eukaryota; kingdom Metazoa; phylum Arthropoda; class Insecta; order Lepidoptera; family Hesperiidae; genus Parelbella; species Parelbella ahira. The sequence goes on from DWME01008171.1 coordinate 10,901, forward strand.
GTCCGCCCGCCTGCCGCACTACGCGCCGCCCACCTACTACCAACCCATGCTGGTCACCGCTAATGATCTCATCGGTAACTACCACCCCCACTTTACTTTACTACTACTCGCTGCGCTCGCTCTACGCTTCTCTGCGGTTATCCGGTTATCCTTACGGCAGATGACGTTTGTCCTTATTGGTATTGGCGTATCGGTAACATTAGTGTTAAGGGGCATGCAGCTGCCCGAGATAAGCGTTCGCATGAGCATATAAATTCACAGTGAACATTTGAATGCTTGAGAAAAATTACACTACGCTGTCTTACAAAGTTTTAAGAGTCGTTTGACGAGAGCAGATATTATAGAAACGAACATCAATTTTCAGATGTTCGGGTAAATGAATCATAATGCATTTCCTATCTGTTTATAAACGACTTTTCCCAGTGAAGACGGCAGTAGACATCAATTTTTAAATAAATGTAGTTTCAAAGTGTCTACTTGTATTTGTGTAGAACATAATGTTACAGCATTTTTTATTCAAATTACTTCTGGATATACTTGCAGTTCAACAGCAAGCACTTCAGACATCAGTGAACCAGTTGGGCGGTCAGCCGATGGGCTCATTCGGCCTGGGCCTAGGCCTCGGCGGACAACTACAGCCGGGTCTCGGCGCGCAGAACTTGGGCTTGCAGCAGAACATGGGTTTGCCCTCGAATTTGAACCTCAACCAGAATCTTATGGGTCAAAATGTCGGACAGAATTTAGGTAAACATTACATCATACATCATTATTTTTTGAATCATGTTGTAATTTAACTGCGCTTGTGCTTTTGTAAAGTGTGCCTTGTGGCTATATTACAAAGTAATGATCGCGGAAAGTATTAAAACTGACATTGAGGTGATCGAATCAAAAGTGAGTGTGTGTCCAGGTGTGACAGGACAGAAGCTGGGTCTGGGCGGCGCGCTGGGCGGCGCGCTGGGCGGCGCGCTGGGGCTGGTGGCGCCCGGGCTGGGCCAGCTGGTGGCGCAGCGCGCCGTGCACCAGGCGCTCGCGCGCCGC
>DWME01008172.1:0-11937 GCA_018244795.1 Parelbella ahira ahira
TTCGGAAGATGTACTTTCCCCCGCCATCATCCATATTAAGTAAAGGATTAACATTAACCCCCCCCCCCCCCCCCTTCTGTCTCCATTTCACACACTCCAGCTACACGCAGTCACTCGCATTATACACACACAAACATATATATAGCACGCGTGCACAAACAGCCATAATTCATTATTGAAACATCGATGCGACCGGAAATCGGAATCGGAAATCCGATTAAGGTAGCATGTATACATACTTTGGATAGAGATATTTGCTGACCCACTCCAGCATCTATATTCACAGCTGAGCAGCAGCGCTTTTAATGCGCATTGATCCAGTTAGAATGGGTATCCATCCTAAGATATGAAATCTTCTAACTTAGGAGTAACACCGTCAATATAAGTGAGACTCGAGTTTAAAATTACCAATAACGTGCCGCGTACCTATGTATTGCTTAAAATTAACTATTTCAATAACCCACTTACATATTTATCCCGGGGTCAGACCCTTCATTAGGGGTCCGTTTGCCGAGTGACCCTAATTGTGTCAGTCCGTGCGTGAAGGGACCACTTAGTTGCCATGACGCGTCGCTACCAACGTATCGATGTTTCGGAGGAGAGCGTTGCGGAGATGCGTCATGCGATACATGACAGTGTATATTAAAATCAGCGTTGATGTATCACGCTTTGCTATTGGTAAATGTAGTGTAGGACGCCCTCAAGCTAGTTGGTGTGTCGATATACGCAAAGTGACTGGTAGTGGTTAGATACGAAGAGTTCAAGATCAAAGCTCAGTAGCGTGTTATTGGAGAAGTCTATGTCCAGCAGTGGACGAGGGTGGGCTGATGACGATAATATTACGCTAATACAAGGGGGCATCTGGGCGGTCATGCTTTACACATCCGGTCATATAAGGTCACGTAGTTGGTACTGACTTAGTTCGCAATTGTACTGCTTCTCTGATTGGGACCAAAAATTATACATACGTACGGGATAGGCAGAGAACACGGAGTGACAAATATCGTTGCAGACCTGGGCTCCATCAACATTCATCGCTCTCTTCATATATGCATGCCATTTTCAAATATTTCTAACTTCTCCTTCAGGTAAAACTTGACCTATTCACTTATTTGGCTTATAATGACTATTATAAGTTAAAATACAACACAAGTTATTTACATTTTAGGGGTTTATGTAATTTCGATATATTCAAAATAAGAATTGAACGCAATGTTAAATATTACAGTTAAAATTAATCATATTAAAACATTACTATTAAAAGTAAGCACTGTTTTAATTCTGCTTACACTTAAAATGTTTTAGTATATAAATGATATAGGATCGCGATCAATACGGCGAAGTGGGTCAAATTAATATGATTTTGTCGAATATAAAATGATTTTTCGGTAACTTTTTACATCGTAAATATTGGATATTTACAGCGGCTAGGCGTTAGATCTAAATTTGAGGGCTAAATTTGATAAAACCCGGCTAAGGGTGTTGGCAGCACGCTGTCACTCGCCTGCCAAAAACGGTTCGCAGTCTTGGCGCGACGAAATCTTTATCCCGCCACTTCAACATTTAATAAACTCTTCACGAGTCACCTTTTTTATTTATTTTCGAACTCCTTATTATCATTACTACTACAGGCATTTTGCTCAGGTCGTGTTGGGTAATGAACACTGATAAATTAAATTCAGACAATATGATAATCCTATATATATACACAACCAGCAATATATTATGCTTTATCATTACTGATTTGTCACTTGACTGAATGCAGGTCTCCTCTCACTTCGAGGACACCTACGACCACATTCTTCCACGGTGTTCAAGTGCATGTTGGCAGACTTCACACGGCTTTGAGAAAATATTGAGTACTTTAATAGTTATAGGTTTCCTCATGATGTTTTCCTTCACCGTTACAGAATGTCACTCTACGTTAAACATGTAATTTAATGCAAATTTTAGGAAGTAGAGTAAGAGTGACGAGTGGAAACTAATTTTATAAGGGAGAATGTTACATAATAAAGTTTAAGACCATAGTATCACGGTACTCAACGACAAGATACTAAAATGTGATAATGATTACAATATTAATGATGATTAATAAAATACCAGTAATCAATTATTACATAAAACCTATTATCATTACATCTCTACCTATCCCGTGAGAAACCTGCCATGACTATATAATAATGATAATCTAAAATTGAAGACTTCGTCGCAATGTACACAAAATAGAAACAAAATAAATCGAGATTAAATTGTAAAATTAATTTTGTGTAATAGATACATCCACGCACTCAATGTATTATTTACAGAGCGTATCACAGCTGGAATTTCTTCGGGTACCTGCTTAACAATCGCCGCCTCCCTGAAACCAAATATGTTCAAGATTGGGAGCAAAAAAACTATGGCATCCGAACCTTTAGCACAGATAATTATCTTCAACATCTTGTTTGCGAGAGTTAACAGTGTTATCCAATATTCTAGACTAGATAACTTGTTTTAGAAAATAACAATTTGATCCATTGTAATGTATGCCTACGAGTATGATTAAATATCCCGTGAGTGAGTATACAATGATTATATAAGTATATATGTATTTACCGGCTTAAGCACGTATGTAAATTAATACACACATATTCAAATATATTACGATTGTAATTCTATCTGTGTCGTTTTCTGTTATCGTTACACTGTTAATGAAACGGGACTCCTCTCGGAGTGATAGCCAAATGTACAATAAGTTCACAGGCTTTAGAAAACATTTTTGTTATTTTTAAAGAACTCTAGGGTGTGCGGGTTTCTTCCCGATGTTCTCCTTTACCGTTATAGTAATTAATATATATTTAAACCCGCACATTTTTTTGTAAAGTGTAGCGTGCCAGGATTTGAACCCAGGACCCCCAAGTTAGGGGCTGAACTTTTAACCATTAGCCCTTGCACTGCTTTTGCCAAATATCTCTATTCTCACAGACCCGACGAGCTTCCTCTACATTCATCACATTTTTCATATTCCACACTAATTATATAATAATAACTAATCATGTAAAGTACAAATTGTGTACCTACTTTATACATTACGTACATTTATTGCACTGGTGAAATATGGGAGTGTACTACTACACTTCTCTGCTTACCGCTTCGTGGATTACAAGCGTGATGTTACGTTTCTTTTATAAATTATATTAGTGTAAAGTATCAATTGTTTATATGAATTATAAAGTGACAAATTATGTAAATATTTAACGGACACCCTCGCAGGACATTGACGAGTGAAATGGGTCAGGTCCCCAGCAGACGTCCCCGCTTCGAGGCCTCCCGGGACCGAAGCTCTAATTCTGTTATAATGAGAGAACTTTTTCCATTCCTTTTGGAAACTTTACATAGAACTTTTTTCGTGAATTTCTTTACGTTTTATTTTTGAGTTCGTCCGCTTACCGGACAGCCTGTGGGTTAGAATGGTTTGCTGTCACAACGAAACGTATCAAACTCTTTAAAAAAGATATGCAATAAAAAATTGTGTCTTGGGACAAACCATCCTTTACATAAACTGAGAGTAAATTTTTCATACAATTTAACAAACACGAAAGAACACTTGGAAATAAAAATAACAAAACTCAAAATATTCTATAACTTCACTGGTTTGTTAATACAGTTGTTTGTTGATGTAATTATATTTTGTCACAGTGTGGTTATGCATTTGTGAAATTTCATGTACGTTTTTGTACGTACTTTTATGTACATATATACAAATAAAATAAATATTTCATATTATGCATATTTCATACTTACGTGTCACCAAATACCAAATTAAACAAATGTCGCTACAGATTTAAATTAAATAAAAATATTATTTACTATAAGATACATATCGTACATACATTTATATGCTATATATCGTTATAGTTATCACTATATGTACCACGAATTGGTTTTGGTCGTTACACAAGCCTTTATATGGCTATGGCAGGTGGTAAGAAAAACCGGGTGTACCATTCAGCGCCATCAAAGTTACAGTTCGGTGTGAGCGCACCCCCGCGGCAGGACTCCGCGGTAATCTATTACTTGTTTCGTCGTTGTTTTTGTGGAATTATTGCCATCCATCATTTCGGCGCGAACATTGTTCGCTGAAACGTTCCGTTAGTTAACAAGTTATGTCATAATATATACGACGGACGCAACTTCGGTCAGTGTGCCAGCACCTTTAGCGTTGCTTATTAAATCAGGATGTATTAAATATGTTAAATGTTGCTATATGTATTTCTTCAGTATATATTTTATTGTTATATTAAAAATATCATAGTTGAACAACGGTCTCCTCTTAAAATGAGAAGGGTTAAGGCCATAGACAGCCACGCTGGCCAAGTGCGGATTGTTAGAATTCCTTAGAGAACATTTTGAAGAATTTTGAGGTTTGCAGACTTCCTTAAGTTTTCCTTCAGTGTTCCAACCAAAAACATTAAATCTTACAACACTCAATTAGGAAAAGAAACAGTTATACCGTCAGTATTCAAATCCAATACCCACGGAATGGTAGACTACTGAAGCTCGGCTATCACTGTTTTTTGATAATACAATCTCCGAAACTGTTAACACTAGGCGACGTAAACATACAAGAAATGTTAAATCCTAAGTTTCCCTACCGTGCTCAATAAACGCCCACCGAGCGCGCACAAACAGATGTAACTATGTTGTTATGAAGTGGGAACGTGCCGTGTGCCGCGCTTTTTGCAGCGTTATGAGTGAACTGGCGCGCGGCCGCGAATATACAATACGCTTGGATACGGCACAATAACGGAATCCATTTGAATTTAAAATTCCAAATTCAAACTTTACCACGTGCCGTACAAACGCACTTACTTATTTAAGTTATAATATTAATCAGTTGCCATCGCCATCCGTAAATTCCAATTTGGTGGAGGAAAACAAAACATCAGAGGATACATACTCCTTACTATTTTTTCTTCAAGATATTTTATGCTGCTATGCGGATCGTCTGCTGTACTGTGTCAGTTTTAATTTTGTGAGTATTAAATAGTTCTATTGAAACTCATTAAAAACCATCATAATTTGTAACTTTCTATACAGTGCCAATAACTTTAACTATTAAGAAAAACAATTTTCACAATAAATTTAACGCATAACATCATTATTTACTTCTTTACATGTTATTTGATGGTCAGTAAAATGCAATGGCCGACCCGTCATCAATTAATAAAATATAAATGCGGGAACCAAATAAAGAATGGAAAAATGAACGAACGACGTAATGAATGAACGAACGAATGAGTGGACTAACAAATGAATGAATGAGGAAATAAATTCGTTTGCTTAAATAGATGCCACCCCCATTCCTTTAGAGTCCGCGTTGTGTCAGGTCGGGCAAAAACAGCGGCAACTATCGTAATATCTCAGTGGCGCGCGCACTCGCGGGCTAATGGCGGGCATAGCTCATCTCGACGCTCCACAACTAAGGTATCATTTTAAAGGGACGGTTACAGACACATTGTTTCCAATATCGAGGATGAGATTTTTTAAGCACAATGTCAGTACACATTGTAATAATCCTGCAACTGAACCTCATATTTTAATATACGTTACGTCAGTTTACACCTTTTTAAACTGTTACGTCACAGATGGCGCAACACATTAACAGTATAGTTAACATCTTCAATATTCAATACCGTCTTATTTATCACTCCTCAGTACTAAGGGGCTTAAGTCAACATTAATTTGGCACCAGCTTGTCACATGATATGTCATACCGAAGTTACTTCGAATAGAACACAATTTCCATCTTCTATTTCCTTCTACTTTAATATTTAATGTTACAAGCAATATTGCTGATTACGGCAGTTATGATATTAGTATGTTGATACCGGTATTGATGTTCTAGCGTTTGCATTGATAATCTGATACTGCTTTATATGTCATAATAATTAATATAAGAAAGCAAAAGTAACGCTCTATGATTGTTGTACTGTCGCTTCGAAATTACTCGATCGATTTTATGCCTATTCAATACAGAGAGAGCAGGAACATTAAGGATTTTTTAAATTTTAGCATTGTATGTAACTAATCTGTACATCATCATACAAAACAATGGAACCCAATTATAGATTGAAAACACCTAACATAATTCTCCTTGCGAAAGCGATCACCGTTTCGATTGCATTTCAGAAATTTCGGTTGGATCACTGTGAGTGTCCCAGTCGGATCCATTAATATCGTTTTGCATCAGCTACGGTCAGCTGACAACGAGAACAAAAAATTTTTGATGTCCAGAACTAGCCTTTGTAACGACTGTACCCGTGTTTAATCGCAACGTATGTGCGCGATTTATTTTACATCTCGTATTCATTACTTATTTGCATACTAATAAAAAAGACAGACACACGATTATAACTTAAATTTTCTAACTTGAATTTTCTAGAAGAAAATTTTAGCAGTGACTCGGAGTCTGGATCCGTGCCCGGTGTATGGCAATAGGCTCACTGCCAATTCCATGAAACGTCATACGTAACTGGTAAAACGTGTAAGCATACTAAACTCCTCGGGCTATCCCTTCGGGGATAATAAGCGTGATGTTACATTACAAATACACACACATATTACACAAATATTACATACTACATACTACACAAATATACACAAGGCAGCCTTGTTTTTTTTGTAACATAGTCCCAAAATAAATGAACCAATGAAATGCTATACAACTTTACAAGGGAAATGAGCCAAAAATCGGATTTAAGTTAAACTAAGACAGTACTATCCAATCCAAGAGTACAAAATCAATGGACAGACACACTAGGTTTATATTTTCGCAGTAACAGAAATGGGGATGCGACCCTTGCACCGTGAAATTGATTTAGCAGGTGTTCGCGGGGAAATTTGAAGCTCGATATAGGAATTGCTATACATATAGCATTTTGGATGTAGGATATTTGCATGTAGTCGAAACACGTCCGGTCTGTAAGGTTAGAGATGTTTAACACTGCGTCCTTTCAGTCTACTCCGTAAACGATACATTATGACGATATGATATTAAAAAACCTGGAGTAACATTGACATAAAGCACTACATCATCAAATTGTGAACAATCAACAAAATAAATAAATAAAATTCCTTTTACACTAGAATTGTAAACGAGTCAGATGTGCCAACTCTATATCTAATCAATGCTTATTATCACAAATAACACTTCATACTTACAGCTTTAAGCAAGATTGTGTCGTTGAAAGCAGTCACTTTGAACAAGCACAAAAATACATTCAAAACAAATAAATAAAATCCTCTCTAAACTTTGAGTTGCAGAGAGTTTATGTGCCAAATGGAAGATGCATTTGGCAGACACTCTGTGTAATATATATTTAGTATTAAAATAAATGAGTAACTATAAAAAAAGTAATGTTGGTCACGAAGAACTGTGTAGGTACTATAAAGAGTTCAAAGTACCCATATTTTGAACTTTAACAGAATAAATTTTCAAAGTGGATTTCTGTCAGCAATAGAGAGGCGGAAGATAGGATTTCAGTTAAGTTTGAGCTGAAACTATTCTACATTTTTCTAAATAGTTCTCTGTGTTATACATTGAAGATCATTCGAAAAATAACCAGAAAATTTTCAAAGTATTTAACAAGACCAGTGGCTACAATTTCATTTGTAATAAAGTCAAAAAGCTCTACTTTTGTTTATGTACAGTACAACACAGGCCATCAAAACAATCCCATCCATTTGACTAGCCTATTGATCAAGTAGTTAATAATCTTAAGTCCTGAGCCGTGAGTTGTGATTCCCACGCAGGACAAATATTTGTGTGATCAACATAAATAATTCTGTCTTAGTGTAAATATATCTACTAAAGTATGTATGTAGATTGTAAGCCGTTTGGCTACCACAGCTTTGGCCCCGGCTAATTTAAGATTAGATGACCTAGTGTACATTATCGCAATATATCACTAGACCTCATAGTAATTGCGTCAACGCCAGATAACGTCAAACCACAGAATAGCCATTTTAGTTATTAAGACGAACGCGGTGTTGGCGAGCTGTATATTTTTTGATTGCAACGAATAACAGTTCTAGTATGTGCGAAATCAAAAATTCCGCTGGAAAATTTTTAGACAAAAGTTTGCAAGGGATTTGCAAAATTGTACATCGTACGCGCCCGCGCCGCGCGCCGGCCGAACTTGCAGAGCGCCGGTTGTAAAATGTTTGTCGCCGCTAAACTACTGCGGATTGTATATTGTTTCCTTTTTAAAACTTCCGAAGAAACAAGACGCGTAATTGTTTCAAAACTTCCTGCATACTTTAAAATGTATTCTTATATGTGATGTTATTACATTATGCGGTATACTCGACTGAAGAAATTGATGGGATAACTTGCTCGAGTATACTTTTAAATTATTTACAAGCCAGTATCGTTTAACCGATCTATTGAAATATTTACTTTAACGTTTTAGCAATAAAGATTAATTCTACAGATAACTAATTGGAGGCATATATGTATTTGTACTCCGTTTTAAACCTGTTACACACACGGAGTGGAAGATATGGAAAAAAAATCGCATAATTTATCTATAATTAACGAGTGCAAAACAGTTAAAGTTTTGTGCAAAATGATAATTATTTTGTATATGTTGCAAATACATGAAATAAATTAAAGTAGAACACTGCTTACGTTTATACGTTATGTCTGTCAATGTTAGACAGTCTGTGGCAAAGACATGAGTTAGAGGTGGACTGTGATACATAAATGAACTTAAAAATGTAGTAAAATATTATAATCGAATTTTGAACATTACACAGCGACTAGTACCTATTATTACTGCTGTAGATGTCTTCTGTAAACAAATTACTTAATGACGGAAAGCAATCCAGAATACTGTTTAGTTTTTCATTTTCTACTTAAGAATCATCTTTCCTTCGTCATGACAATAACATAGTCGTATCAATAAAATATTTTTTTCACTATAAAATTGTAATCTTTCCAAACACGCCTAGTTTTTCCATCGAATGAAAATCTTCTAACCGCACGTACGGGTGTAAATTGGTCGGACTAAAAAGTCAGTCGCAAATTTTTCATAAAACTTGAAGGGGCCGGGAATTTTCAAAACTACATCCGGCACGCCGTGTTGTGCCGCTCCCGCTTCAGTTCTGGAATGTTCAATGCGGAACTAGTGTGGACTCTATATTGCTTGCATTTTAAAACTTCAACCAATTGAGATGAAAAATGAAAAATCTACCAATGTATGCATTTTACAAAATGCGGTTAGGCTCAATTAAAATTCATAGTATACTTTTAATTACATAACCTGAAAATTCAGCTTCACTTTATGTAATAACGCTCACTTTACAGGAAGCTGAAATTTCAAGTTGGGATAATTCGATTGTTCTCGAAACCCCAGTTTCGTGTTGCAGGTAACTTCGTCATTAAGCCACTAACCTAGCGGAAATCTGTAAGCCAGAGATTAAATTGCTTGAGGTTGCTTTCAGAAATGTTACCTATGAACCTTAGTCGTTCGTGAGGTCGAATTCTAAACTACTCAGAACACATTTCTTAAATCAATACCTTCAACGGCGAAATAACACATGAATCATGTTTAGCGACTATTATTTAGGCGTCTGTACGATAAATTTACGGGTACGAGTGTTCCATAATTTTAAATGTGATGTTCTCGGAGATGGTTAAAGTTTAATGTTCCAAAGTCAAAAGTCCATTGGATATGAAACTTTGCAACGCTATAAAACAAAAGTGTGTTGACAAGCCATTGTCTCCGCGAGTGTACGCTTTAATCACTGTAGCGGGGATAGTTGAGTGCGGAACGATGCGACCGCTCGGAATTAATCGTCGTCGTAAAACTTTCAATCGTTATCAGCCGCACGTCTATTGTGCAGAACGGTTTCTGTTCTGTAGGCCTTTCTTAACCAGTTTTACAATGACCGATCGTGTATAACATGTAGGTGTGCATATTACGACTTAAAAGTTTTCTTTCTTTCTTTCACACATTTCCACACACCGCCCAGTAGGCGATATGTGAAAATGTGCCTACTTTAGGATCAATATCCTGAAGTAGGCAGAGTCCGTATTGTGATAACCTGACGGCTGATAAACTACATGTAGTTATAAATAATATATACTTATATGGATCCTTAAATTATTTTATCGAGAGCACATTTTAAAACTGGCGACTGACGCTACATTAGTTCTGAAGACTAAATATAAACGCCGTATAAGTATATCGACATATCTACTACCACACATTATTTAAAAAACAATAAAACAAATTGACCCAATTCCGTTCTATTTCGCTGTGAAAATATGGGTATTATAAAAATATAGCAGTTTGAAGTAAAGCTGTATTCTTAAAACAGAATTAAAAAACATTTTCATGCTTATTTACGGCTTGAAACGAATATGAACTATAATATAATGATGGACTGCCGAAGAGAATACTTTATTTTTGTACGGCATGCCCAGCGTGAGGATTATAGGCCAAAACCCCTCAGGAGAGGCATAGGTCCAGCAGTTGACTTAAACTGATGACGATAGCGGTTCTTTTATCAAGTGAATACCGTACCGTGCCGTATAAACTCGAAAACTTGGAAAAAATTACCACAACCCAGAAAAGGTCCACAAAGAAGACGCAAAATTATACACCGTGACACATGTATTTACGACAACTATGACTTTTCCCGAAATACTCCGAAAAGAAGAAGCACGTCTGGTTTTAATCATAACCTTTTGCCCCGATTCCGGCCTTCGTTTCGTACTTTCAATACGTTGCTTAGAAGTCCGCCAAAGTTTGTGTCTAAGTCGACCTGATTTGTTTCTCCTTCACAGTAACACTAATAAGAAGACATAATAGGTTTTCTAATGATTTCCAAACGCTATCCGCTTTTCTCTCGATCTATTTTATCCTTGACAACCCTTAGGGAGTATGCAGTCGACGAAAGACATATTCTACAATAATGTAATATTAACATTCATTAAGTGCGTATTTGTAACTGACGACGGAATAATGTAATATTAACATTCATTAAGTGCGTATTTGTAACTGAGGACGGAATTTTGAATTTGTGTTTATGTAAAAAGTTTATTACTTTATTAAACACATTTTCCGATTAAGACGTAAAATTCAAAGTATATTATCTAATTAGTCAACGACTATATAAGTCGTGTTTGCCCGCTGCTTTTAAATTGAAAAATCTGAAAATATCTTTGAAGTTTGTTTAAAAAAATCGACTTATAAAAAACATCACACCTACACTATAATTAATAATAATTTTAATAATAAAAAAGACAATAATCTCACAATAAGATTCAATTAATATTCCCTTCTATTGACTCATAAGTATTTTAGCTAGAAAATGCTTATTTACCATGGACAAGTCGTTATTAAGACAATAATCTTTGGTAACCATTTTCCGTCTCAACTTTTATTTTCGCAGCCGGGGAATATTAAAAACTTCACAGCAATTTTCAGCCCGTCGCTGATTCTTTGTCAGAATCAGTACGGCGAAAATCGAAGCTAAAGGGAATTTCGGGAGAAAATTGTAGAGCCTTTCCGCCGAAGTCTGATTGGATCACCGATGTTTAAAATAAAACTACGATAACGGAAGTCTTACCCGACCAGTACACGAGGAAACGTAAGATAATTAAAAAAATATATTATCACAATGTATCATTGGCACTGTTTCTTTTAACGTGAAATGTTTTAGTAATGTATTTTGTATTAATTGATTTTATTATTATGATGTTTACTTTGATAAATCGTACTTCAAAATTAAATTAAATATAACTTGTTTTCTGTTGTTTGTTGTTGTTTGACTGCCTCGTTGGTCGAGCGGTTGCAAGCGCGACTGCCAATCGGGAGGTCCTGGGTTCAAATCCCGGGGCGGATGCTATTGAATTTTTCCAATTTAGAATTTCTAGTAGTGACTCGG
>DWME01008173.1:0-11937 GCA_018244795.1 Parelbella ahira ahira
TGTTATCTTAGTTGTGAACTAATTATGTGATGTATAATCTGTAATAAAGTGTATTGTTCAGTTGATTGCAAACAGTCTATAGCGTTTTATTAAAACTGTTATAATTCATGAGTTTTTTTTACAATTGATAACATACAACATGAGTGAAGTTTTTTGTTTGATGCGCCTAAGGATTCCTAAGATCAAACATTTTTAAAGTCCCTTAACACCGGACAGTTTGAGAATTATGTTTTCTTAGTTATACTAATATTTTTCATGTTTTGTTTTTCAGATTTCAGATGGGTAAACCCAAACCAAAATGTGGATATACCTCCAAACATGAAATACTTAAAAAAGCTATCGATAAGATGATGTCAAGGAAGTGTTCTCTGAGAAAGTCATCTAAAGTCTACAATTTGCCAAAAAGTACCCTGTTTGACTATATTAGAAAATTAAAACGAAGAGAAGAAATAAAACTACCACGCAAAAAAGCTAAATTTGACCCAACTTTTACCGAGAAGTACGAAGAAGCTCTAATTGCGCACGTGGTGGATATGTCCAATAGACAAGAAAAGAAGAATCAAGAAGATAATAATGAAGACTGGATTTGCTGTCAAGCTTGCAATCAGTAGGCTCATGAAGCGTGTCCTGATGTTGAAAAAGGCTCACTTACCTACATTTGTGATTTTTGTAGGTTGTGTGATTAAAATTTTGTGATTATAGAAAACGTTCCTGGTTATAACCAAAATTTATTAAGATTTAGTAAATTTTTTTAGTTCATCGTTTTTTTTATATTGTTATTGATAACCTTAAGAATTTCTAGTTAAAATAATGTTTAAGTTAATAAAATGAAGGAAAAGTGGAGTGTCCGATGTTAGGGGATCTTTTTTATAATATTAGTTTCACTATATATTTTTTTCCTTAGATACTACTACATTTAAACTAATATTTGAAACTGATTACATATCTGTGATGGTTATATATATGGTTGGGATTTCTTTAGACCTAGATAAATAAATTGCTCTATTAAAGTTTACTTTTTATTTTTAGTCATCATTAAGTGTCCGGTACTCAGAAACTTCTCCCCTATGTAGTATTAGAAAACAGCATTTTAAATATTTTGACCTAAACAACCCGCATTTCGCCAACGAGGCAGTATGACCTAAAACCTAATTCTAGGAAAAGACTCGTATCGACGGGAAATACATAGGGGTTGATGTTGATCGTTTCCACATCCCATCAGCTATTAAATGGTGTGTTTCTACATAATTCGCTGCAAGGCTGAGCCCAGTATCGCGACTGGATGCGAGCACAGGTTAACAAGTCGCATTTACATACCGCACTCGAACCGACATCTAAAAATAAAAGTTGCAGCGTAGTGTTGAAACGTAGAAAACGACCGAGTTACCTATGCCTAAGTTTAACCATTTAATGCCTCAGAATATACCTAAGTTTAAACATTTAATGCTCAGGTACGTAACTAAGTTTAAATATTTAATGCTCAGGTGCATACCTAAGTTTAACCATCCAACGCTTAAGTATGTACCTAAGTTTATCATTTAATGCTCAGGTACATACCTAAGTTTAATTATTCAATGCTTAAGTATGTATCTAACTTTAAACATTTTATGTTCAGGTACATACCTAAGTTTAACCATTCAATGCTTAAGGATAAACTTGTAATCATTTAATGCCTATTTTACCCTCAAAAATAATTGTCAAAAATAATAATAATAAACACCTAGATCATACTCGTAGATTTTTTCTGGTATATAATTATTATTATCGTCACGCGAGGTCCCATCCTTGGTAGACAGAGAACAGCGAATGCCAAATATCTCTACCCTTACAGATCTGATGTGTTTCTTCTTCTCCCTCCACACGCCTGCAGGTGTCGGAGACTTCGCTTCAAGTCATGTCAAGAAGTTCCTTTCATATCTAATTTATTTTATTATATCGTCACGCCAAGTCACTTACGGGATAGACGGAAAGACCTTACAGACCTTTGACATCTAAGTTACTTTAAATATGTGATAATAAAAAAAATCATATAAATAGTCTATGTTGTGTGTGTGTATAGTGTATGTTGTTTCATAGTATCTATGAAAGACTAATATAAAACTTCATGTAAGACTGCTATAGTAGGTACTACGGAACCGTCAGCGCTGTTTATTACTTACAATTTGTTTACAAATTAAACCAACACCGGCAGGCACTATACTGTTAAGTCTAAAAAGAGGTGGAATATGATTGATTCATTTAAGACAGAAAGAGTATATATTTAGATCTTGTCAATGTACCCATGACCAATATTAAAATGATAAAAAGTTTAATGATGACTACGATGATTGTAATCATTCCTGGTATCATTCTATGTATGTACATTCGGTTTGATATTTAACAAATGCTTAAAGTGCGATATTTGTTGTAGATCCTTTTTACTAATTTTGTTATTATTAATAGTATAAAACACAACCTTCATTAAAAAACATGTTTACTTAACTGATTTTTTTAAGTTATTGCAAATGAAAATAATTATTTAATTTGAAGGCGATAAAAATAGTCAAGTACAATAGTTGATTGCTTACATTCAATTAATGTAAGCCTTTAAAGTTTAGTGAACACAACGCTAGAATTTGAACACAGCTTCCACCCGAGGTCTTCCCAACGCAACATGACATGGAGTTCTTCAAAAAAGCGTCAAGAGTCCTTCAGGGCTGGCAACGCGTTAGTAATGCCTCTACTGTTGCAAATATCCATAAGCGACGGTGACCCCATTTACCATCAGGAGGCCCGTTTGCCTGCTTCTCAACTTATACAATAAAAAAAATGTTGATTAATACAATTTTGCGTAAACTGATTTTATGTAGGTATATCGCTTTTACGTCTTTTTTGTATTGACTACATAAAAACTTGTTTAATTTATCTTCATATTGTTGCTTAGAGATGCTAAAGAGAGAGAGTTTAAATTAATGCTCGTTTTTCAATAACTTTGTGTAGAGTTACACAAAGTGTACATTTATGAAACGGCACATCTACAATGCAAACGCATTTCTAACTACATAATGAAGAGAATATAGTGTTTAGAAACAAACAGTGTGAGCGATTCGGTGTATAGATTGCTATCAGATGCTTTGGGTCGATAACGTGGCCCGGCCTCTATAAATAGACGTCACTGTTATCTGCCTCGCGTAACTATTTAATTAACCTCACTCCCTGAGTGCACTGATAAACGGAGGGCCATGTTGCATGTGAACAAATTGATTCAAGTCCCTTTGTGTCAATACAGTTTATTCAATAACTTTCTATTCAGCACGTATCAGTTTTCGTGC
Organism: Parelbella ahira ahira; assembly: GCA_018244795.1. NCBI lineage: Eukaryota > Metazoa > Arthropoda > Insecta > Lepidoptera > Hesperiidae > Parelbella > Parelbella ahira. The sequence continues at coordinate 3,312 of DWME01008173.1, forward strand.
CGTGAAATGGTCCACAGTTTAATGAGGATGGAGGGTGCGGCGCCTGGATAAGGATGCAGCCATCACGCCCAATAAACACCATGTCGTTTAATAAACACCTCTGACTCAACGCTCGTCTACGCGGCGCCTCCTATACACATCTATAAATAATTATCTATCAACAAGTTTATAATATAAATACAACAAATAATTCAGTCTGCAATCGATCATTATAAAGATATTCGTTTTAAGTGATGCCAAGACGACAAAAGATTCAAGACGTCCAAAATCATCAGTGTCGCTCGGACTTATTCGCTGCGTCTGCCGTAAAAGACGGGAATCGGTTAAATACCCGTAAAAATATTATCTTTGGGATGATTTAGGCATATAAACCGAGACGAGACATCGCGTAACCTTCTGCGTTCTGGGAACCGCTGGCGCTGCGCCAGCGCCGGCTCGCCAGCGAAATGAAGCATTGGCGACGCCCGTCTTATGCTTCTTTCACGATCTGTTTATGGAAATTTGTACAACACATACATACGTTGCATTTGTTTATTTCGTATATGCACGATATCGGTAAATTTGCCAAACGTAATGCACCGGCATTAACTGAAATAATATGTTTGAGTGTAATAATGTTGAAAACTTATTTGATGAAAACAACACAAATAAATATGTGGCATGCGTCTACGTGGTAATGAAGCTTAACAATTTAAGATCCTGTATGTAAGAAAACATGTTTTAAAAACACTTATCGCTCACGAATTAGCCAGATTGGTATAACAATCAATATAGAACAATACAGCAGCTCATTGTAACAACATTGACAGATATTTTTTATGAAATTATACGCTTAGTTGAAGTTGAATTTTGAATTAGAGCTTCAAGTGAACACAGCTCGAAAAAGTATTTCAATAAATCTAATATAACTGATGAGCATTGAAGCGTGAAGCCATTAAATCGCTGCACGAGTGGGAGCCAATACTCATAGTACTGTTCGCGGTCCCTGAAGCGTAGCACTGCATTGTCGTATCATAGATCATGGTAAGTATGAGTTACATGTCAAACCGGAGGTATATGGCCGGCTCAGTGAAGCATGAACGAGTCACATCAATAAATCCTCTACATAAAAGGGTTGAAAGAGGCGTACATCGTATTTCAGCGAGCGTGGGCAGCACATAAATTGCTCGCTCCGAATTAGCCTTAAGCGGCATATTTTGACGTTAGCCCGCCGACGTGGCCACTAGTTCACAGCTGATATCTTTCAGTACGTAAACACTTCATTTTAACTTGCATGTTTCTAACATTACTTGTCGTGTATAAAATTTTTAAAAATGTATCATTATTTACAAGTAATAAGGAATTAATTAGGAATAGGCAAATAAATTCAGATAGAGTTTCATCGTTGCCGTCTTGCGCAAGGAGAAACGTTTTTGAGGTTATAAACGATAATCGTTACCTAAAATCCATCGTGTTGTATTATTATAAATAAAAAATAATACATATATGCTTATTAACTTACTGATCTTAAAAAAAATAATTGACAATCATATATGTCTCAACTGGTCCACGTTTGACGATTAAATGGTATACCATCAATTGTTGATAGGCGAGTGTAAAATTAATTAATCATTGACAGCAACATGTGCGGATACGACTATTAATGGTCGGCCGAGTGAGTCAGCGTGTGAAGCGGAAGCTCTAAACATCTTCGGAGCTCGCCAGGGATATTTCCTTGCTTATAACATTCGGAAAGTTCCGATACTTTATTATATACCTCATAAAACTGGTAAAAAGTGGGAGCACAAGGGTTATATTTCAGAGAAATACAAGTGTGATGAGACATTACGTACGTGACGACGTACAAATCCTTATGGGGTAGGCTGGGTGCACCGAGTGCTAAATATGTATCTCAATCCTTAGAGACCTGGTTCTTCTTCTACACTCATCACTCTCTTCAAACACACCGGTTTCGGTTACAAATCGCGGTACATCACAATTGAAATTAAAAACATGATATGAAATTTGCTTCAGGACTCTGCCGTATATGGCCTTAAGCCTCGTATTGACAGAAAATTAGTGCCCTACAGTGGAACGATAAAAGGGTTGAATGATGAAAAGGGTTACTAAATAATTAATAAGGCCGTTTCAAATCCGTATTTATACAAATTCCTGCAAAACTAACTACATTACAAACAAACTACAAAAAAACAACTACCTACATTTCTTAAAAAATATAGATATCAAAATCGATAATAACTAGAGATACCCATAGTTAGCATGCGAGCATGGTCACAGTGTAAAGATTAAAGACTAACAATAAATATTCTTAGCCGCTAGCGGACACAACACGCGGCGCGATCAGAAGCGCGAGGATGCATTAAAATATCTATTTAGCATAATGTTATTGATGAATTCCATATACTGATTTTAAACATGACAACACGAAATCAAATTATCGTTAAAGTATTACACAGATGGTAACACATTTCGTTTGATGTCGACGCCGTGACAGACTAAATAATTGAAGGCGACGCTGCTTACGGTCGATTGACTGGCTGGTCTGGTCCGAGTGGTCGGCATACTGGTAGTGTTGTACTGTGGCAGTGCTCACGGCATCAGGTGCGAGGCGTGCTGTGGCGAGGTGCGCAGATTATGTAAAGCGGTTCGGTGTCGGGTGTCACCAACAGGTGTCTGCCGCGACTAATAAGAATTATTGTTGCGCATCGCTTCATCAACCGTACCGATACCGACCAGACTACGCTTATATCAATTGGTATACTGTTTAATTTGTTAAATAACATTACATCATACTTGGATTTCTAGGAAGGGGCAGGCAGAGGCATGTAGCACACTCTTCGATTCGCTAGTTATGTTACATACCCCACCCCCATGAAATAGGGGGTGTCCTGTAGCCACTTTTTATACATTATTACCTCAGTTGTTAAATCACTACAAAATTTACTCCTACCCCATTAAATAAATACAAGCATGATATATTGTTATGTTATTAGTTAATCTTTCACATTATATACTTAGTCATATTTTACACTTTAAAATATATTTGACATGGTCAATCTAAGAACTTTGCATTTTCTAGTATTGTATTAGAACATTGTAGCAGAACGGCCGTTTGCAAAATGTAGTGGAACTTTAAAAAGTTTACAAGATAGATGGAAGAATTGTTATTACGTACATACATAATATGTCTAAAAAAATTTCACGGTTCAGGGAAATAAATACAGCTGCCAATTATAAGTTTGATATACCTAAAGAGTGTCGTGTAGAACACAGTTAAATGGAGTAATGTTATTAAGAATGTTTATTAGGTTAGAAGCACGGCAGGTCTGTAAGTAACTGTAAGGATAGAGATATATTCTGGCAGTCGGTGTTCTCTGCCTACCCAATAAAGTATCTGGCGTGCTGATATAATAATGTTATCAAATAAACTTATGTCAAATCATATCCTTCTACCTTTCATACTTCAAATGCATATTAATTGAAACTATGAAAAGTTTAGAATATTCCCACGATAAAAAATTCAAAACAAATATGATGTGCTTTGTTATATTTATATTTTAATATTTAGTATCTGCAAACTAACTACGAAGGCGAAAACATGAACTGAGTGGGTTCATAATTTTGCTTATAATTGGTAATATGTGTCCATGCTTTATTAATAACTTCCTGTCGTAAAGCGTCGCGACCTGCTCCAGTGTTATATAACAAGTTATCTACATAATTATACACAACATATTATAAACATTTCTTCGACATAATCCTCGCTTATACCTACATTATAAATAATAAGAGGGTTCCGTAAGATCGCCCGGCGATGCAGACGTCCTACGTGTTTTTCATCATCATCATCATCATTATCATCAGCAACGCCATTATTAGTCTATTGTTAGACACGGGTTTTCTCACAAAATGAGATGGGTAAGGCCATTGTGTTTTAAGTTTACATATCACTTGCTAACGGTGAAGGAAAACATCGTGAGGAAACCTGCACATCTTAGAATTTATAAAAAAAAATATTTTCCGAGGTGTGTGAAGTCTGCCAACCCGCAATTGGCCAGCGTGGCAGACTATGGACTTAACTCTCTCAATGTGAGAGGAGACCCATTTTCCAACAGTGGAATGACAAATGGGTCGATAATTATTATTTATTTATTAAGGCCATTGTGTGCCACGTTGGCCAAGTACCGGCTAACGGCCTGCTAATGTCTTATACCTCGACAAATACCTCACTGTGTTGATTATCTAGATGAACAAAGCTCTTAAGCTTTTCAAGACTAACTATTATAAGTTCTCGTTTACTGGGTTATTATCTTGAATAAATTTTTCATATTGTGCTGCAAATAAAAGTATTAAGAATCATATCGGTCGCAGGCAAGAAAATTATATTATAATATAGCTAAGTTATTCAAACACCACAAGAAAGTTCTCGTCTTGTTAGCGGCCCGTAACTAACAGCGATATTTACGACCTTATAATATACACACTTTAGTATCGAAAACAAAATTATATTATAACAAGGATTAGATAAACATCACTATTTCGAATCGAAATAAGTTTTTTTTATATATTCCGACTGGCAGACAGATGGGCTACCTGAAGGTACATTTGCATTTGCAAAATCCAAGGAATGGATAATACGTTACCGGCTTTGAACGAGAGCTCTCTTTGGGTCTTTCTTAAAAAACTACATGTCAAAGTTGAAAAGCTAGATATGATACATGACATTTTCTCGTATCGTATTAATATTCGTGATCGTATATTAATACGATCTTGTACAACGAAGTCAACAAATGTAGCAAACCCGAAATATATTGACGTGGAAAGCGTTATAAGTCTACCACTATGGGAAATAGGCGAGGTTTTATGTACATATGTATTTATGTACTTTAACATGAGCTTTTCACGATTTTACTATCATGTACATGATATATATATTATATGTTCGTGAACGCCCTATAATATATAAGTAGTCTCCATCGTTCTATAAGATAGCCATTGCAATTATAATAACAGTTTGCTAACACGTGACCTCATATCATCAGCCTGTCATGTACGCTGCTGGACATAGGCGTCCACTGAGGGGTCTTTGCCCATAATCCCAACGTTGGGCATGCGGGGTGGAGGGAAGTTAGAATTGTAATTCTATTCAATTTACGTATAAACGCATAATCTATTATACCTATTACATGGTAATTCTCCACAAATCGATTCGTGCGATGCATTTTTTTTTAATCAAACTCTGAATGGGATTAATGGAATATATATAATTTTGTCAACGAAACAATTATGGAGCTGTTTAAGGTTATAGGCCATAGTAATCGACGCGGCTCAGGTCGTTCATATACAAACACATAGAGTTCATTTTCCTTAAACTTTTATTATTATTTTAGACTTCATTGACTGGGCCGGGCGCCCGCTTGTCGCAATTGTGACTGGTTCTTCTTGTTCCATATGTCTATATTTCAACTTTTATATATGTATGTTTATTTCCAGTGTTACTGATTAAAATGCAAGGCAACGCAGGGGCCGTTTGCATTGTCGAACCAATTTGTATGTACCATAAACATAAAAATCTTACAAATCATTCACGGCCGCCATATTGGGCATTTTTGTACGAAGCCGACCCCGCTTTATGCGTTAAGTGTTCGAAAACTTCATATTGAGACAGTTTTACGATGTGCGGACAGTTTTAAAGATAGCGGACACCTTATCGGGAACAATTTGGATGAATTTATAGGATTTTTACGAACTCATTTTATGCCCTATACGATACGTCCGTGCCGGCTAGTGTTCTATTTCAGTTATACATTTCTCTATAACGCTATTTCTCCATATAATTTGTTTATTAGTCTTATAAAAAGTAGCTCTAATAGAAAACAGTGGCCGTGGGCCAAGTTACTAAATAAAAATATCGCATATAATTTATTGTTGATCATTCTACGAATGCCTGTGGAATGAACATATTGTACAATTGCACCTCGTAAAATTATGTTTTAGAAAATATTTTCGCGGGCATGAGTCGTCTCGAGGTACGGAATTAGACGGGACGCGATGCATAACATTTTGTTCGTAACAACGCCCGATCACATTTATATGTTGGTTCAGACTAGATTTCCACGAAAAGCGAATTGGCTATCATCATTTTCTGTCATAAACGTCGTAACAGTGTATGTTCGAGTGTTATGAAAGGATGTTCGTAAATTTTAAATAACATAATTACTTTCGAAATACGCATTCTTGGTACTCTAGAATACGCCAGTATCTGAAGCCCCGGCAGTGTGAAAGTGGGGAGCCGTTGTGGAGTCGAGATAAGCAGACGGCACGAACATCAGCTTCGTTTATTACGCCTAAGTCTATAGCAGTGTATTCTATTTCTCCCTAATAAATCAACTTTGAAAAAGAAAGTCAATTTCTGTCTATCAATTTATGTAATATGTTATAGTAAATAATACTGTTACTTCAAGTAGAGTAACCATTATAATATTTCAATAATTCAATTCCTTTCACTTTTTTCAGAGGCATTCCATTTTTACTTCATTATCCACTTCAAATTCCTTTTGTTTTTTTTTATAAAAATTTAAAAAAACTGTCTGAAGTAAAAAATCTCCTCTATGTCATTAGAAAAGAAATTTATACTAAGTAGTTGTTTTTATGCCAATAAAATAAACTGAGATACCACAGCTATTTCCGTTTGTGATTAAAACTAAACCTGCAGGTTTAAACTGACAGGAGACAGGACATTAAATGATATGTATATTTGCAATGCAACTTTATTATCTCTAGCATTAATGCCGATGCGTTTTATCAATAAGGAGAACGAAACGTTACGTGATAATTGACGTGGTGCTGTTTAATATTCTCAGTCGCAAATCGCAATACGTACGCGAATGTTTCCTGGTGAAAATAAACAATCAATAGCTACAATATGTGTTCATAGATACGCCTACACAAATCAAATGCCGCCTTACCAGCCCAACAGAGTTATCAATCAGACGACAAGAATGCAAATTTTAATTGTGGCCAGGCCGGGTCGATGTCGCACGATATTATGATCGCAATTTATTTGCGCGACGACGACATGCGCGCCGCGCGGGGCGGCGCGGGGTGGCGCGGGGCGGCGCGGGGCGGGGCGCGCGCAGCCGCACGCACTGCACCGGGGAGGGAGACCACCGCCAATTATGAATAAACTAGCTTTACTACTATGTTAATAAGACTTGAGATTTTTCCTAAGCGATTTCACCAGGCGAGAACACTCATTAATGGCATTGTGGCTCCGTTATCGTGCCTCGTAGAAAGCCCTCGACGATAACCTATACCTACGCGGGGACGAGAGTCGCGCCGTGTTTCTATTTACCTGTGAGTTATATTTAATGCAAATATTATTTTATTGCCGAAGTACTGCGGGACGAGGTTGGAACGGAACTGGTGTGCGCGCGCGCAGGGGCGCCCGCGGCGATACGTAGCAGTTCCAGTAACGATGATAAACGCCCGCACCGATGCCAATGCATCAGATCGGTTCGCCGCTCCCACACGCGCTGCTCGCCGCATTTGAATGCAACTCGTCCGTAATATTATGACATCGCCACCTGAAGCGCATACACGTCGCGAGTTAAAGTTTACGCCGAGCGAGGGTTTCGGTGTGGTCCGATAGGGCGAAGCGGAACGCGCCGAGACGTGCGTGGGCACGACCTCGTTTCCTGGGCTAAATATAATTTCACTTGATCATTTAATTATATGGAGATTAATGGGCGAGCAGAGATGCCAACATTCACGTTAATAAAATGTACAATATGGCGTGAAACATTTACTATTGAGGCGCCTCGCGACGCGGCGTCGGCGGCGCGGTCGTCGTCTGTGAATGTTGTTTATATTGTGATACACGTTCGTTTTACTATAGACGCTTAGCCGAGCGAGCACCGCGTCACCGAACTCAAGATAAAAAAAAATTGCAAGATTTTACACGGCTTAATACGTGTTAGTGAACTTTCGTCCGATAAAAATCTTATACGAGCGGAAAATAGAGGATACAATGCTCCCTGAACAACATCAATAATAAAATAATACAATCAATAAATCAATCATAGTGTCACATGAAATAAAACAACAGAGGTAGCCGCGTGCTATCATTTATCACATAGAAATGTATGTGAAACAGGCACTCGTGTATAAATAATGGGTTCTTTGAAAAATCTTCTGGACGCCCCTAACACTGGCGCCACGGTGCGATAAATTCAATAAAAGCATGTGACTGTAAATGAAAAGGATCTTAATTTAGTACTTTATCGCAACAAACAGAGATTGATAAGGCACTATCAATTGACAAAGTTTTATAATTGCAATAAAACACTAACGGTATCATTTATCGTACAATTTGCATTTTGATACATCATGGATCGCAGAGAGAAGCTGGAAACGGCGAGCTTAAGACATGACTCGGTGATGCTCAGTAGAGTAAACCTATGTACATATGTATATCCAGCAGTGGACTGAGACGAATTGACGATAATGCTACTGGAGATGATGATAATTATATGATAGAAGCAGTGGTTGCCTAGTGGTTAAGAATTCAGCCTCTCATTCCGGGGGTCCTGGGTTCGAATCCATGGCGCGCACCTCTTTATAAAAA
>DWME01008174.1:0-11935 GCA_018244795.1 Parelbella ahira ahira
AGAAACTCGAACTATTCGATATGAAATAAAAGTACTATTTGGTGTATGAAAGCTGTAAGAAAAATACTTATTCTAACAAATACAAAACAATTTCCAATATTAAATTATGTATCCGTTTAGCACATGTACGTTTATTCGATAAAGCTCGACTACTTTCCGACTTATCCGAGATCCTTTGTTATAAGCAACATTCGACCGCGGTGAGGTTACCGGAGATATGTAATAAAACTAATATTAAAATACTAGTAAGCTAATAAATGACTGCCTTGCCGATCGAGTGGTTGCAAACGTGTCTACCGCTCGAGAGGCCCAGTGTTCAAATTCCTGGTCGGGTACTGTTGGATTGTTCTAATTTAGATTACGTAGTAGAAATTGCTTATAGTAGCTCGGAGTTCGGATATGTGTCCAGTATATGACAATGGCTCACCACCCATTTGACGGATGTAAGCGTAACTGGTAAAACGTGGAGTCCACCTTTTCTTGGATTACAAGCATGTTGTTACGTTTTTTTATAGTAGTTATGTCCGTTATTTTCCAAACCCATGGCGCCTCCAAGGCTCTACTATTAGCGGGCTCTGACGTGTCGGTGACACGCTCTGAAAGAACTAATGAAGGTGAACAAACTGTGTACTGATCTTGTGAAACACTTGTGAAGTTGTTGGCTCTGACATGTACCCAACTGATTCATGGCTATATACATACAGTACATAATTGTATGTATGAAGAGAAATTTTATTAACAGTTAATGAAAGAATAAATACGCTTTTTATATGTGTTAACACCTAGACACAAGTAATATTGTTGATATTTATTACCGGTTAGTAACCCTTTTATCATTCCACTGGAGGAACATGAGCCTCCGTTCAGAAACAAGTAGAATAATATAAGTACATATAAGGCATATTTAGAAACTTAGTCATTCAGGAGATAGTTAGGTTATGAAAGGTATGACAATGTTATCATTATCATCAACCCTTTTATATTTTTACTGTTCAACACGGCTGTCATTGTACGGTATGAGAAGGGTTAAGATCATTGTCTAACACTGGTCTGATAAGAGCTGGCGAATTTGACTATTTAATTACTTGAAGACATTACAGAGAAATCTATGGTGTCCTGCTTTGTTTGTAAAACCAAAAACGATAAAAAACTGTTATCGTTAACAAAATATATTGGCAAAATTTTTAAGTGACAGATTTGACTAAGTATAGATAGACAAGGTCAACACAGTGTTGCCTCGTTACAAAACTAGCGCGAAGTTCCGTTATAGGGATGTTCCAAATTTATTGGTATTTGTGTATGAAAGTGTTCTACCCAATCGTACCCTAAATGTTATATGGATACTAAAATGTACCCTCACATAAAACCAAGCGGTCTATGAAAATTTAATGATATAATTTCAGTTTTGCTCAGCTAAATATATGGTTAATGGTTACGTATAAATGTTAGCCTCACCCTATAAAAGGCGGTAGTGTTGTCAACTAGGCAACGGTGCACAGAATAAAAATATTGTTCATCTACCCACATAAAGAAATACTTAAATGGACATGCTAATGCTGTATACACCAAACATCATATGACGCAAGTCTCCTGCACATTCACAATTCGTACAGTCACAACTTTCTTCCGAAACATAGATAAACGACGACTCTTTCTGTCTCTAGTTATCTCTCTTCAATCGATCCCTAAATACCGAAGATCGTGACTCCGACACAATATTTCCTCGATGGCCGGTTTTTATCTGTTCCGGTCATCTAGATAGATTGTCTTACTGCTTTGTATCTTTAAGTGTTTACATACCTGACCTGATCATCTCAGTGGATTTTGGCCTCGATGTCTCTTGCTTATAACTTTGCCGCTCCCATTCAGGTTTGCAGATCGTCGTGGTTTCTTCGTGTCATGCGGCCAAAGTACTGAAGTATTGTCTAAACCCAAATGCTGGGAACACGTTGAAATATTTCTAGGTGAAACTCTTTCAAAATACCACAGCATCTGAAACAAATTTAAACTTCTTTCAAGTTCCCGATCTCCAAATATAATAACAGATATAAAAAACCTAAAATTTTCGGGTTTTACAACATATTAACACGATCGACAATTGACGCATTCACCCTACTGTTTCCCAACAGGTATGCAATCAGCAATCAGCTATTAAATACAGGTGCCAATTACTCGCGAATCCGTACCTAATCATCACATGCTGAGCGGCTCTCATCGCGGTTTGATTCCCCTTCAGGTCACGAGCGAGGTGAATGAGTGAGTCAGGCCTTTCTATCAATAGAGACACGACTTGTGACTTCGGTGTCGGGGTGTGTCATTGTTTTTTATTGTCCTACCAAATGCCATAAGTATTCGGTGTCATTTATATATACTCCATTTGTGACAAAAATAACAAGAGAAATTGTACGTAATACATACTAAACAAAGAATTAATCCATTCATTCATGATGTGCACTTAAATGACTGAATCAGAAATCAGTCTGTGTTTTAATTGTTCTTATAATTCTCTGAATATGATTGCAATGTCTATAAAAGAATTATAGAAAATCTTACAGTAATATTGACTATGATTATTATTAAAAAATTCTTTCCCTCAATAGTTATATAAATTTGACATCTTAGAAATGAGAAAAAGGAGATGTTGGCCCGCCAGCGGCACCTGGCTTTCAGTCATTTAAATGTGATATTGAAGACGTATCTTGAGTCTGAGATGATTTGAACTTTAATATAATCCTTTTTGTTCCTTTCAATTATTACTTCCATAACGATCATAGCGCGGTCAGCTATTACGTAACTAACCACAGCAAAAAAACTGCAATTGATTTGCAAGCTAAAAAGAGTTATTTTATTAAAAATGGCTGGAGTATCCGACTACTTCCGAACCACTTTAGCACTATATAATAGAGATTGAGTATCTATTTAAATAAATAAACGTTTTTCTCGCTACAAATCTTTCAACAATCAGCTCTTCAGCGTGGTTGGGATCACGTACACCCGCTTAGAAAATGTGATTCATATTTCCCAACGTTTTTATAAATATGCAGAGCTATGAAAAACCCGTTGGCGTATTGTCTCGAGTTCTCAGTAATGAATCGTTTATTAGTTATTCAGTGAAGTGTTCTTAAAACTAGAGTAAATACACGTTTTTCCGTATTCTTATTTATTTGAATTGTTTTGACTACATTATCATAGGTTTAGCAGCCGTATTCTACCCTAGCAATGAATATTTGTCTTCTTCAAATATTTCTCACTGCAATATATTTACTATAAGTGTATGTGTTTATATCATCACCATATTTCATGATTGCCACTCCATCCTATCATCGAGTTACCGAACCTAGATTCTATCTGCAGCTTTTCGTAGATCATCTCACCTAACTACAGTATGACCATTACTATATTTACAAAGGCATAATATAGTGCAAGGCCTAATAGATATATTGTGTATTCGTTCCTGTTTTCCCGATCATTATACCGCCTAAAATTCTGCCCGCAAATTATTACAAAATAAATTCACCCTTACATTTTTCTACAATTATACAATGATTGAATTGTATTGATATAAAAGACATTAAAAAATTTGGATTTTATTAAAATAGGATTTCTTTTTTTAACATACGTTAATTAATGATACATTATAATGTTAGACCGGCAATACAAAGGGATATAAAAATTCAACAAAGAGATTCTGACCACGAAAACATGCGGTAGATCAAATAGACAATCACTGATGCAGCTTTCGGGGAATGTGGAGCGCGCAGTCGCGGGCCGAGCGCCAACTCGAGTGGATGTGTTGTCGCGCTCCGATGCAGTTAATCACTATTGAAAATACATTTACGCGTTTTATTAATTGTGAGCTACATTAATCGGTACTTACATTATATTTCAGATATGTTGATGCAATACATTATAATATATTACAATGCGATTGTCGCAATCCTATTGAACCCTACTTAGCAAATTCTGTCCACGAGTAAAATAGGGTTGGAGAGTACTCTAAGGTGCTTCTCTATTACCTGTAAAAAAAGAAACAGGATTTTTTCTATATGCCATACTTTTGGACTGTTACGAAATGTTAATAAAAGGTAACTTGTCATGTTATTACCGTAGCTGTTGAGCAGACACTCCGGGTACAATTTCCAAATTAAACCAAATTATTGAATATTACAAACGTTTTTACGGAACCTGCAAAATCAGTAAAAGAGTCTGTATTTAATCTCATATTCTCGTAAAATTCTACCCGATATGAATCATTGAGTTAATACGTAATTCTAAGGTATGACGTACAGTGAAAACATTTTAATACCAACTGTTAAATGCAAATTTTAGACTACCACTGTTTTTAATATACCTAAAAGATTAAAACACTGCTACTTAGTGGCAGAAAACAACTGTTTCACTTCCTGTTGGTCTGAGGCCAAAAGAATTATGTGGAAAAATATTTTGCATATAAAGTTTTCCATTAAAACTCTATCGACACCAGTGACTGGTAGGGGTGCAGAAAATATAAATGAGGATTTGTATAATACTATGAATTATTTAATATTTATCATATTAAGTGTACACGTGAAATCCTTGATATCGGGACAAAAACAGTTTGAATTAATCATCCTAATTTTATTTGAATTAAGTTTTCAATGAGATAATTTAACGTACATAAATATACATACATGTCATTTGGTTTTATTAATGCAAGTGCCATACTTATTAATATTTTAGTAATTTAAATTATAATCCTATCCACAGTCACTTTGCAATCGTTCTTTTCCAACAAGCATTAAGAAGGCCCAGAAGTGACAGAAGTGACAAAATGAAATGTCAAACATTTAATAGGCTTATGAAAACTGTAAGCTCATTACGTTACAACTTCGAATTAAGTTTCATTGGAACTGACAAAGTTATTGAATAAAGCGTCAGCGTTTTAAGTTTAAACATCACTTGCTAACGGTGAAGGAAAATGTTGTGAGGAAATCTGCACACCTTAGAATTTATAAAACAAAAACTTTAAGGTCTGTGAAGTATGCCAGCCCGCTCTTGGCCAGCTTGGCGTAAGGTACAATGGTTTTAAGGGTTTGTATTGGACAATCACAACTAGGGTACAAATAGGTAAAATATATTGTACATTATAGGCATTTGATTGTAAGCAAGATATACATAAGTTACGATACAGCACGCTTGCTTAGAACGTGTCTAAGAAGGAAGACTATCACCAGATCAAAATATTAGTCAGATAAAAAGATAGCTATGGCCTTAACCTTTCTACTTAGGGAGAAGTGTGTTATATAACAATAAAGCAACCAGAAGGTCGATTATGAATAAAATAATATAGCCAAAGTTGTGTTCGGGAAAAATATCAGATATTTTTGAATCCTCAACACGGAATCAACCCGTGATTTATATATACGCAATAAATACGCACGAAATAATGTCCATGTGCAATTTTTGTTCCTTAGATCAACAAAAATTATACAATCATCGAATATACCTATCTTACGACATCTCCACACTCGGCTATCAGATCCCTAGCTTGGTAGTTTTGTTGGTGGACAGATGATAAAATAAAATATACATATTTATACGTATATATGTAACATCAAGCCTGTAATCCCCGAAGGGGTAGACAGAGGAGTGTAGTACACTCCCACGTTTCACCAGTTACGTTAAAGTCCCATGGAATAGGTGGTGTGTCTATTGCCATACACCGGGCACAATTCCAGACTCCGAGTCACTACTAGAAATTCTAAATTACAAAAATCCAATAACACCCGACCCAGAGTTTAAACCCAGGACCTCCAGATCGGCAGTCGCGCTTGCAACCGCTCGACCAACGAGACAGTCTATAGTTAAATAATAAAATAATAAGTCGTCGACTCACTCTACATTTTAATGTATTATTCCAAATAACATTCCAACATCAGTCTCCCACACATTCCGATCTCATCAAATCATAGAAGTAAACAAACGTCTGTATATAGATCAAATCCTTTATTCTGATTACATTTTGAATCTCTGCCAACGATTGCGCTGACTCCCCACTGCCACCCCCATATGTAACCAGTGTTACCAAGTTGGTCGATAAAAAGGAACCAATATTAGAAATAAATGCCTAACTTAAGATTGTACAGGAAATTCCTATTTAATTCAAACAGCTTTTCGGAAACAATTATATTGTTGGAACACCCCGGCGATATTACATTTCTTCATGAACAATTGTAGAAAACACAACGCTTTGAACTGGCTGAGTTTCAACAGTGTTGACTTGATACCAATGTTCCGGGTATGAATATAATGTACTCACGAACAAGTTTATCGTCATTTGTGTAGGTATTGTTATTAAAGTTATTTTGAAAACGTGTTTAATTGTGTAGCAGATTAAAAATAAATAAAGAAATTAATTCCCATGTTTTATTGGGCGACTTCAAGATATTCTATCACGCTGGTCCAGTGCTGTTGATTGTAGCTACGGGTTAGTGTGGACCAAGTTTTAAACAGGTTTTAAATCACCGCAAAGTTCCTCACGTAAGTTAGGAATTGTTACTTAAAGATAGCCGCGATTACCGGTATAGGTTGCTTAAAAAATGTAGACTGTATGGAATTTAAAAACATACATAGCTAAAAATTTTCTACGAGCAACTTGTCATGGAATGGTCCACTTTCACGCCTACGCCAGTTCCCGCGCCAGCGCCCGCACGCACGCACGCATTCATTCACGCATACACACACGTATACAAACACATGCAGAATTTGGCCTATAAAACGTATTGTTGGACTTTTAAAACTACGCCCTAACCAATTAGAAAACGAAGAAGTGTAATATAATGATTGCAGCAAACTCATTAGGGTCTCCCCACAGTCATTATGAAACGGGCACGCCAATTACCAACTGTTGGATATTACCGCATTCTCAATAATTTATTTTATTTTAGTAAGACCACAGTAAGTGGCGTAGTGAGCAGACACATTCCCTCATCACTTCCCTGGTAATGAATAGTCACGTGTATATAGAAAAATCAGGAGAACAGGCAATATGTTGTCTGGTATAAGGATTTTTTAAAGATGAATCTGAAGGAAATTAGTCGTGCATCTCCCATGTAACGTTTACATTGTGTTTGTAGTCATATGTTGAGTAATATTAGTCAAAGACTATCACAAGCCCAACTGATTCAAGTCAAACCGTCTTATTTTTCTCTTCGGAACTCTGTCGTATTCTTATTATAGCAACGTTAACATTAGTAACCCTTTTATAATACGGACCAAATACGCATTCGTAGACATGTTACTCCACAGAATACCTTATGAGGAACACCAGATTGAGCAGAACCTCCCGATGTTGTCCTTCACCAGCAGACAACTGATAGTTTATTTATCTTTCAAACGCACATAAGTTTTTCTGGAAAAGCCAAAATTGCATGTTAAGATTTGAATCCCAGACCGGACACCAGAAAGAGAGATTAAATTCGAAGCCGCTAAGCAATCGCTCATACGTAGTATAATGCAGTAATATATCTGAAGTTTCACGTGCTAATTATCTTGATAAAAGACTCGTCATCGCTCAATGAATCACCGTTGGACGCGGTCGACCACCTGATATAAATAGACAGTATTGACAGGTTAATTGTTATTGCAAATAAATTAGGGTTATATATAAATAGCAATAATCTCTTCAGAGAAATCAAGTCACTGCTTGATCTCAATTTATAGACTGTGGTATGATAATCAGACAGCTAATAAAATTCATTTTACATTTTTAAGAACAATATTTTAAGTGCATTCATAGTGAATGCCTCGTTGGTCGAATGATTACAAGTGTGACTGCCGATTTAGAGATCCTGAGTTCAAATCCAGAGCCCGGGTACTGTGGGATTTTTCTAATTTAGATTTTGTAGTAGAAATTTCTGGTGGTGACTTAGAGTATGAATCCGTACCCAATGTATGGCAATAGGCTCACCGCCTATTCCATTGGGGGATGTAAGCATAACTGGTAATTGAATAATAACTAATAAGACAGGTATGCGTAGTCAGAAAACCCATTTTACGTCTGATTATACAACATCACGTAGAAATGTGTGTTAATTCTAAGGCTAGTTGAAAATTGTTGAATTGAAACTAATTTAAATTTTCTAGTATTAAAGGTCACGTAGAAATCTAATTATAATAATTTTACCACTATCTAGACGTATCATTATAACTAAGGAGTTAAAGACAAAAAATAATGAGTGACTTTGTCTAGGAATTGGAAAGAAACGAATTGAGAAAAACGAATGGAAGAAACTAACGAATAGAGAGAGAAGGTGTATCATACGTACTTAAATAATTTTTCGAAAAAGAAATTCTCAAGATTGATACAACTATTTGAATTTCGAACATTCTAAAACAAGACAAAGGCGAACGAGACAACAATATGCTCTCGAAGTCACGGAAATGAGACGCCATATCCGTTTAGCTATCTCGATTACACAAAGGAAGGATAACAAAGACAAATTATAATGCTTTTATTGGTTGGTTTTAAGAAAACAAAAATTCTTGTAATAAATTGGAATGTAATAATTGGTTGTAGAGCGTCTAACGAGCAAAATATTACAGTATTTCTTCCTCACGGACGCAAAAACTAATAATATAATAGATAATAATTGAATTATTAACCAATGAACACAATACATCCAGACTTCGGGGCACTACCAGAAATTTCCGCTGGAAAGCCTAACTCAAAAAATCTCATAGTACCTAACCGGGAAATTGAAACCAGGACCTTTCGATCATCAGTCGCGCTTGCAACTCGACTAACGAGGCAGTGTAAAGTGGTTGAGAGAATATATAAAACTCTCAGAACCTAAGCTGTGTATGTACATATATAAAAGTATTAATTAACGTATCGTTTTATAATAGAACCAAACAACATAGGCTTATGCCTAGTTATTATTAACTAAACACATTTCGGTACAACGTTTAATATATTACCATGTGCTATTAATTCCGAACGCCAACAACCGCCGCCGTCCTCAGTAAACGTTGCCAATTTAATTGACAATCTTCATTTTAATTAATATTATACAAGACTCTAATATTTAACTGTTATTAAGTATATTGAAATCGAAAAGGGCGACTCGCGATAATGATAGGAATATAAATGACTTTCCTATTAGATCTCTTGACTAGTTAATGGTTTTAAAACGTTTTGTATGCTTGGGAATCGTGGGTAACAAATTTTGTTAGTTCTTTCATTTCTTCTTTTTCTTTTCTAAGAGAATAAGTGTAGCAGCAGAAAGGCGGCAGTTACAAGGACCTACTACCGTCTACCATTTGGAATCATCATCATCGGCCTAAGTCCACTGATGCCAGCTACTATGGTCAAGGCAAGTAGTCGTGCCATCTACCCGCACCAACTCGAATAATTTCTAAAAATACTGTCATTGTCAGTTAGTTTCATTATTATGAATTGTCAATAAGACTATCTATTATTTAGCATAAGTAACAGGGTTGCAAGAATAAAATTGTCAGTGGACATAATCCAGTCAATACCAGGTTACAGTCCGCGGGTTTCAAAATAGATCGCAGGCGAACCTGACAGACATCTGAGAAATTAGACGGTCAAGTTAACAACTCGACGACCAGCTTTCAGGCCATTCAAACAGATACAAAATATCTTAAAAATTGTTTTACCGTAGAAATAGATAGACGTAGCGATGGCACTTCCCCGAGTAAATCATATAAATGTTTTCTGTAATGAAAATTATCGACATTGTCACGGGCACAGGAGTGTCGTTTGAAATATAATTTGAATGAGAATCTTTTGATATATAAACGAGAACGGAATGAGCGTCTTGATAGCGATGATTAATTGTCGACATTTTGTCGAAAATACATCTCCGTACAGCCAACGGATCATTCATCAAAGCTAATTATGTAATATTGTACTCCACATATTTATATCTGTACATTTACTGCGCATCAATTAAATAATAATAACTTCTTAAACGCGGTCGTTTATTAAGGTCTCTAATAAGCTCTTGAAATGATAATAATTATAATATCTTAGTACAGTACTCACACAATTATCCAATCCGAAATTAGACACTTGTGTTATGATGACTAGACAAGGGACAAACCTTATATATGTATACGAAGTCCTCGACAACTATCGTTCAAATAATTTCAAAACCCACTTAGAACTACAGTCCAAAATTTGATGAGAACATAATTATTTGGCTTGGATAGGTACCAACAAAGAACCTAAAGTTTCAGTAGCCAAAATCTATAACCAACCAACAAGGCAACCTAATGATTTAAAGTATAATAAATGTGTAGGACTTATTAAAATGTGCAAAAATCATTATTATATGCTTTTCTCATGAATCACATTTACGTTGATATAAAACTGTAACACAAATAGATCGGACGCTGTACATGGAACTGTAAATAGTTACATATTGTGTTTATAATAAAAAATCTCAATCAGTTGCAACGATTCCCCAAACAATTATTAAATAGATAAGAAATGAACACATTTATTTGATGAATAAAGCGTGTCGTTGGTAAAAGCCGAAATAAATCACTTTGCAGAAGATGTCCTGCGGTCATTGGATATGTACATATTATATATTAAGCTCTTTCCCCACGGATAAGTGCGAAGAGATATTAATATGGTGTTTTCTTGTCTGTCTTGAGTCTTATTACAGGCTCCGTGGCCTGGTCTATTTTCAATTGTTTTTTATCATCTGATAGGCTAGCGTGTGGCGATCCCGCCTGATAGGAAGCCCAGAGGCGTCCTAAGATGGAGCATGGTTATTTTGGATCTTACCATGTCCGTCATATATACCGATCACATTTTTGTCTGTACTATTTTCATGACATTTCAGTTGTTTTGCCCGTTTACGTAAATGTTGAAGCTACTAGAACACCCTTAGGTCTTACTGAAAATTACGTTTAATAAAACAAACTTACTATGAAAATACAGACAGGCTACAAGGACTTACAGAAATCCCCGCAACGTAGCGCGTTGGTGTTAAACTATACCTCGAATAAATATAGTGAATATTGTGGATAAAGTGCAAGAACGAGCGAAGCTCTCTAATATTAGACAAAACAAAACAATGCACCTAACTTCTCGGTAATGATAGAACACTAGCTTAATTTTCAAAAAAAATAGCAACACAAAATTTTATTGGTACCAAAAATTTGTGGTGCCGACCTCTTTAATGTGGTTGTACGCTCCCTTGTATACAAAATCGTCGATAATATTTAAATTTATTTGAAAACCTCCTGTAATTAACCCCAACCCTCAAAAGTACAAAATTAATCAGGCCATAATTAACCATTTGTTACTGAATAAAAATGTATAGTATAAGCCAATAATTTTAATGAATATGTTAACATTGATTGACATTACCGGCTGTGTTGTTGATCGTTTTACAATGTGTTGAATTGATAATTACTATTACATATTTGTGTTACCCCGTCACATGAGACGATCACCTGGCAATCGTTCATCAAGGTCCTCTAACGTTTGAACCAATTAAAATTCGAACAGTTGCCAAGAAATCAACCCGTCAAGATTTATAGAAACAAAATTCTGTTGTTTAAATGCGGAAACATTCATCTATTTTCGCCGCAAAGCAGCAACTGTTTTCCTGATCAGAACATCACATAACCTAACATCAAGCGTGGCAGGCGTACCAGAGGAATATATTGTCATGTACCGGGCATAAATCCAGACTCTGAGCTAGTATCAGAAGAGTATTAACCGTTTCATATATTCATGGCATTATAGGACGTCGTACCTATTTAAGACTGAATTTGGACATTAAGTAATCCTATTTAACATGTCAGGTACCTTGTTAGATTATTGCCCTAAAGACAGAATTAATAAATAATAGTTTAAAAAAACTAAAAAACACGCTTTTATTGCTAATCAAACTAAAAACTAGAAAATAATTTT
>DWME01008175.1:0-11933 GCA_018244795.1 Parelbella ahira ahira
TTCCCATTGAGATAACATTGGAGATCAAAGGCCACATTCTTAACCTGTTATTATACATTAAAACTATTACTAATATATTATTAGTCGTTCTTGATTAAGATCATGATTGAGGTAAGCCTCAAAGTTAAATCTTGTAAGAATATTAAGATACAATGTGTATAATACACATAAGTATACATAAGTAAGCGACGGAGAATAATAATTATTGAATATTGAAAAACGTATCATAATCCATTGATTTTATCATATAATATGTAGGTAGGTACTAGGATGTACCTACTCGTATTTTTAAAACCATTTTCAACATTTTCGATTTTAGTACCCATATAACTTGTTTACCAAAATCGAAAATGTTATTAAATTAGCAATGAACTATGAACATTGGTTTATCGATTTATTACTTTTAACGACATGGCGTGGTCAAAAAGTTGTAGTAGTAATAGTGTTATTAAGAGTTAATACTAATTGGAGCGAAGATATTTCTATTGTTACGGGCACGCGTTTGTGCCCACTGACTGCTCATTTACTATATTCGTTACATACAAAAATAAGCCTCGGTTGGTTTCACAAAATCCATTTACAGCGTGCAATAAGGAATAGGAGAGCATTTTATTATTTTTATTGAGATCTCTGAAGGCCGAGTTCAAGCGATGTTTGATAGATAACCAGCAACACTGAAATGTTTGTATATCGTGAACGGAATGAAAGAATGGAGTGGGCGTTCATCTAGATTCAAGTTCGCTATCGAAAAATTATGATCTTCAATCAATATCCGAATATATACGGTTCATATTCGTATGAAAAAGTCATAACGTATGAAGTGTTATAACTCTACGCGCAGCCGAATACGAGATACGATGAAATGAACAGTATAGGTCGGAAGTATCTGAGGTAAAGTGTACGTAATGACGTGTATTATGCACATCGTCTGGTATTGCTGGCAGTGTGTCAATAGTAGATTAGTTATTCACTTTGACTCATGACTGCGAGAGCGAGGATTACACTAGCTTACGTACCCTGAGCTCTGACAAGCCACTTGATAGTTTGTTTAGAGCAAATACATACCCATAAGCTTAGAAGGATGTCTCTTCAAATTACCTAACTCTGTAAATTTGGAAGTAAAATTCGAAGATTATGAAAATAGTAATGATATTAATCGGCATCATCGTTAACCCTTCTATTGTTCCAGTGTTGGACACGGGTCTCGTCTCGTTATAATAGTGTCATCGTCAAGTCTGTTCTGCCTCATTCTGAACTAAGCTAGGGTTGGCACTTCCGTATATAATCGTAAATCGACTTGGCAGTAGTTACTTAATTATTATAGAAATTTTATCGCTATATTATGAATATAACGAGGGCTCGGACAGTCTGTTGAAGCAGACAGCGGACCGACACGCATCCGATAGTAATGCGTGATGATCTTTTTTTTTCTAAAAGTCATATGCTGTTGGCCCTAGTGGCCTCTACAGCTTCACCGGGTTTTAGTGGTGAGCCAGAGTGGCTTCGCCTGTATTAATGAGAGTGGGGAGGGGTAGGAGTGAGGCTCACCACGAGCTGGTCCACCGGTTCCGCCCAGCTATGTATATGCGATATCAGGTAGAACGTTTTTATTTGTAATATGTGGAAGGCAAACATAAATATTAAATATATATCTTCACGCCTCTTAAGGGGTAGGCAGAGCGCACGGAGTGCCAAACATTTCCAACCTTGCAGTTCTGCCATCAAATAGGTGCACAAAATATATAGGTATAGGGGTCAGAAAGGTGGACAATAATAGATCAAATGTGCAAATAACAGTCGGGCTGCGGATATCAAATGCATAGTATTGCTCTAGTTCCTATATTTCCTATTCATATGCAGATGTACCGTAACATGCGTGAATGGCTTTTACGAGTGGTTGCGCGTCGAGCAAAAACTCGTAAGCGGCTAAACGCGGATCTGTGTGGGAGTCCACATATACATTGGCAGGGAATCGTTAGCGAAACAATCTAAAACGCAAAAAAAAATTAAAAATATGTCCATTATGCATAACAATTATGTTATCTACAGTAATATAAATATTTGAATGAATAAATATCTCGGGATATCTCCTCACACGTCCTACTGATACCACTATATGGGGCTCGAGCTGTGCTAACCATACCGCGGATAAACTAAACCATCTTTATCACCTCAATCACTACGTTTGCCGAGCCGCGCTCTCCACTCCAGGACTCGCCTACTCCACCGGTTGACGGTTCTTCGGCAGATATGCCCAGCCCATTGCCACTTCAGCGAGCTAATCCTTTGAGCTATGTCGGAAATATGCTACCAAATAAATATGCTGTGCTACCCTTATCAGCTTATCTCAATCCACTGATGGTGAACCTAAGGATGACCCTAGTTGTTACCTTTTCCCCACGCTGGACAATACGGGTGGGGCAATTTATACATATTTTTTTATTTTCATGTACCTACCTATATGTTTATTAAAATACCTAGAGGATTTCATATTTTGAATAGTCTACCTGTTTTTATTGAAAATAGCACACATTTATCACACTAAATAATCAAAATCTCTCTTGTATCGATATTTTAAACATCGCTGTAATTATGTAAGCGTGCAACTGTAAAATTATTTAAAAAATATACTAGAATTTGAAAGCGGCGTGGATGTACATAAAGAGTGCGATATGGAAAAAAAAGAACCCAAAAAGGATTCCAAATCTGTAAAG
Organism: Parelbella ahira ahira; assembly: GCA_018244795.1. NCBI lineage: Eukaryota > Metazoa > Arthropoda > Insecta > Lepidoptera > Hesperiidae > Parelbella > Parelbella ahira. Next base: position 2,715 of record DWME01008175.1, read on the forward strand.
AGCAGAAATTTGATATTCGGTACTCTTAACACGCCCCGTAAAGCACCTGACGTGATGATATAATAATAATAACAATCCACCAATCCTCTCTTCGGCAATCTACGCAACTGTGATTATATACATTTCTATTTTAGGATGTCTTTTTTCACAACTCCTGTTACTGGCTTCGAATAATACAAGCCGGTATTTTGATTGAAATCCCTTCACGGGGCTTATATTTTATCAAACATTGTGGATAAAATGTCGCTTCAGTAATCAGTTAACTTTTTGTCGTCCGCTACAGCGGGAATTCCCCGAGTGATTATACTTGGCGCGCAGAGGGTTTTTGGTTTAAAACGAAATAATGTCATTTAAATTATTATGACTAGTTTGTTGCATGGCAAAAAGTTGAATCAAAAGTTTCACAATTTGGACGTATGAGTATATTTATAGAACTCGGATGGTTTCATAACATTGGTTCGGGCTAACAAATCCCACTGCTGGGAATGTTCGCGAAACTAACTGCTATCAGTCATTCGCCTACACACTCCTGCACATACATACATACAAAGTCATTTATTGTTATTCGTTGACATTATACGATTTATACTAGCATGTTCTAATACGTAGCCCGGTAACACGAGTAGGTAGGTATATGTAATTCTATCGCTTTTTCTGTTCGAGAGCTCTGAAAGGATACGAAGCAGAACAGGGCTGTAAGATAGAGTTATTAGTCTTTAATTAATGTAATAGGTTTATCCGATTTAATTAAAGTAAAATAAATAAATAAATAAATTAGTGTTAGTCCAGCCAATGTTAGTTTTAAACTATCAGTAACAGGAGTTTTAGTGATATTAGTTTGATTAGCATAAGGTATTACGAGTGCATTCAGTATCAATCAGTACACGGAAAGCGTGCCCTTCAGACCGAAATACAAGTTGTTTAATAGTTCCAAGCTTTCGAAATACCATAAAATACCACGCTTGAAAATGCACAGCATAGTTACAAATAAAGTTTAATTTTCATTCATGAAGCTTAACTCATAATATATTGATTGATATACCTGCCTACAAGAATACCACAACACGTCCTCAAGAACCAAGTATGTTTTATTTCCACAAAGTAATATAAAAGTTTTCTAAGAATTCCCACTAAGAAAAATGTGTTCGACTAACACATTCGCATTAGCACCACAAATATGTCAAATGACGTGACAAAGGCGCTTAGGCAAATTGCGCGGCAAAGAATTCCCTAGATAGATCTATTTGTTTAAGAAATTCGTGGGAACATTAGTGAAGGCTACAAGAGGTATTGACCTTGCAATAGTGCAAGCTTTGTCACAGAATAGGATTGTGGATGGGGAGAGAGGCAGGGAGACACAAAGAGATACAGGGAGATAGGTAGATATCCTTTGTGCATGCGAGCGAGATTATAACATTATTCAATATCCGTACCTTACATAGAATATTTATACTGTACCAGTCTTCACGCGCGGCCTCAATGGACTTTGTATTTAAAATTAGTTTCATAATTTCATAGCTCTCTAGCTTGGTAAATATTCTTAATCTTAATCCTCTAGCTAGCTTCTTAATCTTAATATTCTAGCTAGCTAAATATTCCTCTAATAATTTGCTCGAAGACGATTTATATTTATAAATAACTACCTCATCTATTCTGTGAACTTCTTTAGCGGAAAGTAGGCTGTTGGTTATGAAAAGTAAAATAAGATGAAACAGTGGATTAAATACTATACATATCTTTTGTGACTACTCTTGTAAAATTTCCTATTAATTTAGTGCACAATGTCAATCATAAAAATGAATGAATAGACTGTCAAATTTGCATAGACTTGATTTATACGTGATCATAACTATTTATTATCATATGTATAAAATTATCTTAAGAAAATCAGCTTAGCATTTTCCTTGTTTCTATTTATTTTCTCATTGTAAAATATTATGGGTATATACGTAAGACATAAGTAAAAGACAAAAATTTAATGGATGGAAACACTGTGTAACTCTTTAACATTTCGATATTAACATAATAGTAGATAATAGAAAGCTCAAATCTGTCATATAAGCACTCGAGAAACATCAAGTTTCCGGGTGATTATTCCAATTTATAATACAACAGACGGCACAGATGTATTCATAAATATGTACGGTTTTGGTTAGTAACAGTATTGAATCTTTTGTCACTTCATACCGTAAATACCTCGTGTTCGAAAGTAAAACAGTATTAAACGTAGAATGTCATATCTATTGCGAAACGTTTACAAAGGTTGTTTTATTTTAATTGTACAACAGGCTCGATGCGAACTATTAACGCGATTTTAATAAATTTTCATTATAAAAATGACAAGGTCATTAACGGTACACAAACGAATTAAATTTTTGAAACGTCCGTAATTTAAAAAATGTAGCATCACGCCTGTAATTTCCGCAGGAGTAGGCAGAGGAGTTTAGTGCACTCCCACGTTTCCCCAGTTAAAGTTACTAATTAAAGTTACCGCAGTTAAAATACTTTCCAATATACACATATATACATATCTAACTTATAAATATACATAAGATATTACGCTATATGTATAAAACAATATAACGAAATTCGTAACATTAAGGAATGCTTTGCGTCGTGCACACGCGCCGGTGCCATACGCCTGAGACGATTGTATTATATGACTGCCTCTAAATGCCCAGATCCGTAAGCCATTTAAGGGCATTGGACCCAATACAGGCAATAAACAGATGATATATGACTCGATAAGAAAGAACTCAGATTTTAATAAATGATATGATTACTGGTGCAAGCATATTCAGTGTATACGTAATTGAAGAATACATTTTCAGGGGTTGACATTTTTAATTATGGAGGAATTGGGTAAAATTTGGTGTACGGGGTGTTTAACGAGCGGTAATGAGCGATTTGTTATCTCTTGTTAAGTGCTTAATGTTACCTTTAATTGCAAAATGATTTCGGATACTTTCCATCGTATGTCGAATTAATGCCATTAAAACCTTAATTTATTGGCTACACCATACACCTGGCCCGGTATTCACGCAGTAGCAACAATATTTTCACACAAAAGATATAAAATTATTGCTGAAGTTCAATTCGATACGACATTGTACGCATTATTCATTATTTTTATGTACGATTCGTTTATATACTTACTATATGAGGGACGCATACACTTCTAAATGAAAACATCGGTGAAAACTACGACTGTTATTATAATTAGATAGTTAATATTAAAAGTTACATTCGTAATTGTCATTCAAATGAATAAAATTGTTATTCATTTCAGTTAAGACGGTTCCTAGTTCACCTACAATTGCATGTAACGTAACATTACGCCTGTAACCCCCGAAGGGGTAGGCAGAGGAATGTAGTACACTCCCACGTTTCACCAGTTACGTTTAAGTCCCGTGGAATAGCTGGTGAGCCTATTGCAAAACACCGGGTACAATTCCAGACTCCGAGTCATTACTAGAAATTCTAAATTAGAAAAAACATACATTTGAAACTAACGCACATTTCTCTACAAAAGGTACCTATCCCCGGCGATATGTTCTCGGCAAAACTAGCGCATATATTCTACTGGGAGCGTTTAATTTACGTAGAATCATAAAGTAAATGTTAGATTTTTAATAAATAAAGAACAACGTGTAACTCAAGAAAATGCTCTCAATTATGGCAGAAGGGAGGAACTCTCCACGCGCTTTGACAAAGAACTCCTCGAGTCTTTCAATTATTGTCTCCAGCGGGTTAATGCTCACGCCATCTTAGGTTGTTATCGCCAAGTAACAAGTACGGGTTCCACTCTCGAATATGACGTGCAAACGAAATATGTCGAAGCGTTAGTGTCAGGGTGTACGGGTTGCACTCGCGATTATGACGTGGCCATATGACAAACCGTTAGTGTCAGAGTGACCAATTACGATCATAATAATAAAAATGTACGTATGTATCATTAAATTCACATAAATTAAACATTCGATTATAATTAAATTATAATCATCGATCCTTCCCTCGTTCCACTGTTCGACACATTGTTCCTCTAAGAGTGAGAAAGGTTAAGGCAATAGACTGCCACGCTGGCCACGTTGTGGTTGGCCGACTTCACACACCTTAAAGAACATTAATAACTTCCTCACGTTTTCCTTTTCCGGACCCCCAGGATTGGAAGATCAATTCTTAACTTAAAGGCAATCAATGCTTTTCTGGCTGTTCTTCGCTTACCATGTGTGAGTAGGACCGGCTACTTAGTGTCTACTTTGTAACGCATTTAACTGATAACTCCCGACGAGAATTCCAATATTCTTTGATTGTCATTTCCGATGTTAATAAGACCGTGGAACGAACTCTTTACATAAATAACAGATATTTATTTAACTCAAAGATCTCATTAAATTTGCAAAATGTAAATCAAATTTATGTTACTTTATATTGGCAAAATATTAAGTCGATCTAAACGGTTATATATTTCCACTTTATCGTAACATCAAGTAATAGGTATTGCATGGATCATTGATATTGATTTACGGCAATCTGTACCACTGATCTTACGGCAATCGTGCGAAATTTATGACAGATGGTAACAATACAACATTGGATTCGTTTTGACGTTAAATCTTTACAGTTTTTTCTAAGTTATTAGCTTTTTACAAATAAATCAGTTTTCACATATTTAAATTAAGGTCGTATTGTAGAAACTCTAATCACCAAAGAGTGTACAGAAACTGTATTGTGAATTCTTTAACTAATATTCCAGCTTTTTGGTCGATTCACATACGCCATACATATGTAGGTACATGGCTTAATAACGAGACAAAATGAAATATGAAAAATTAAAGAGGTTACATGTATCTACGGGTTCTACAACTTAAAGGATAGTTAATTTTAGAATTTTTTTTATATAGAAAAGTAAATCATTATATACTAAGAATTAACTGGAAACCGATCACACCGTAATACATGAGTTTTACGTACTAAATATTACATTTCATATAAGACTCACTCATTATAGGACACGTCTTGGTTACTTCGTTCAGCTGCTACCAATACAATTACATACTATAATCACAATATCACTGCTATACGTATTGAAATATCTTATTGTACTAATAGAACATCATTTTTAAAAACTCTATGTGGAGGATGGGTGAGGAGAGACAAATTTGTTACCCTATTGGCTAAATCTCCAGTATAGAACAACACATACATACTTGATCGCGCATGTTTCGTAAGCACCATTGAAACTCCAATAGATTCTGCAGCGTACGAAACGTTAGAATTATACATTTACCGATGTTATCGTGTTTTATTTATCCATTCGCGCACTTCAATTGTTTTCGCTGACTCTTCGTATTGTTATTGACTGATTAATATTATACACCATACTTCTATACACTTGTTTAACTTAAGCAAAGACATGTAACTGTATGGAGTACCACACATGGCCCACAATGAATCCATGATGTCATTAGGGTCACTATTACATATACTCACACTACTACAAATAGTAGTTTTTTATGTTTCAATAGAATGTTATTAAAAATACCCGCTGATTAAGTGCACCTGCGAGCAAATATCTGGTTTAATTCAGTTGATAACTCTTTATGTTGTAACGTACAATGAGAAAAACTCAAAAAGCGAAATCCAAATATTCTTATGCACAGCCAAGCGCATTTGCGTCGACAATGTTATATGTACATATTAATTCCATTCTATTTTGTAAACCTTTGTAACACGTGAAGGCAAATATTTTCAGTATTTCATTCAAAACTTTTATGATTCAGAATTTCCGCGCTTGAACTCCGGATTCCGCGCTGTAAGGGATTAGTTCGAGAGCATTGTTGGATACAAAGTGTAACAGGTGCATCTCTTTGCGATGTAGCGAACTCAGTTATGCTGTATTGTAGTATGTTGAGCCCGGCAACTTTCTGAATATCGGATGAGAGTATATTCAAATGCATTGCATTTCCGTGTAAAGAGTTTGGCGTGAAAAAGTTTTTCGACGCTTCAAATAAATAAAACAAAAGCGAACATTTGGTTGTCTGAAAGCTGTTTCCGAAAGTTTCGTGCAACGCGTTTATAATACAGATTGCTAAAAATTTCACTTGCAAAGCGATCGTCCGTCATTCCGTCCGTCCGTCATCGCATTTTCAGGTGTCGAAAGAAGTTAATTTTACAATGTTTCGTAATTGGTTTCCAATTTTTATGCACAACTCACATGTCACGTTCACTTTACATGTCATATATTATAATATAAAATGCCTATTAAATAATTACGTCACGTTATTAAATTAAAATTGATTATTAATTGATTTCTATTTCAATATAAATATTTAGGCATAATAATATGTAATGAAACAATAAGATGGTTTTTATAGAATCAATATAATCAAATTTATTAAATGTATTAGTGAAACGCAAAATGACTTTTTCAGCCCCACATTTTTTAAGATGAATGGCAACGCCGATATTGCTATAGAACAGTTTTTCCCAATAGCTTTTGTTCGATGGTGCTTCATTTCCGCGACAATTCTTTTGTCGGACAATGAAGTGGTTTGTCGTTTTGTCTGTGTGTGTCGGCTGTGACAAAAGATGTATGTTGTGATCTCGGCAAGGGGAAGACGTCACGTTATTCGAGCTTAGAAATCGATAAATATAACTTGACAATATATTCGATAGGAGATAAGGGTCTCTTGATTTATTAAGCTAGTAACTTCGATAGGACGGTAATGGCGATAATGATTATTTTTAGGATAATAGTACTGTACATGATAACGGTCGACTAAAATGTTCTCTATGCGTACACAAGAGTTATCAGTTGTGGTAAAATATGTTTGTGCCGATTTAATGAACGATTTACATAATATATTTCATATACAGAATTAAAGATAATAAGAATTAAATTTAAAGCATACAGACCTTCACATGGTAATCAACAAAGGTAGGATGATGATAAAAATGGATATAATGGTACCCATATCGAATATTGTGATAATTGTTGTATAAAATAATATATGTATGAGTGTTTATTATATATTTTGACTACTTCTTAAGGTTGCCCCCTGACCAGCGGCCTGTATTTCTTCGATTGCATTCAATAGATACTCATTGATCAAACGACTTAAGTCACCAGTCCGTATCTGACCTTTCGCTCAAAGAACGTATAATATATACGCCTCGCTTCCTTACATCTCAGTTCCATTCAATGCTCTAATAGCCTGTTAGTGGAGAAGTCGGGAAACAATTAAATTGTGGGCGGGGCGCCCAACGCGAGGCTGTCATATAAATCTTCGCGTGAAAACACTTTTAGGATCACTGCTCGTACGTCTTCCATTTTCCCCGTGTAGAGTTGTAGAGATATCTCTATGTTACGAGTGTCCATTGAATCCAAATAATAAAATCATGTTTCACCAAGTGATTCTTTAATAATATATTGTAATCATTAACATGAAACTTTCAGCAAATGGCATTTCATTCATCTCAAAAATCTATGTATATATGAATATTTGTGGGACAAGGTCTCGTTGATATACGTCCTCGTTAATATACACACAGGTAATCATTAAAGTACAAATGCAAATAATATTCGCAATACGTCTCTGTCGATGTTCCTACCTAATAGGACGTGTGAAACATGATTTGTACAATATACTCTATTCAAATAAAAATGTTATTTCTACACCAGAGCGTCTACTATGTATAACGTAACTATTCATTTCTAAGCGTATGTTAGACAGGCACATTGATGTATGTCTTAGACTGATTCTAAAATCGATCTCATGCTGCCGTTCGGAATGCTACAATGATATTCTTACTATATTTCAGAGCCTGCGCTAAACACTGAAGGAATGTGCGAGTCAAAGTCAATGCAAATGTAAACACAACGATAAAACCTAATAACTATAGTAATAGGCAATAAGCGCTACACTAAGGATGGGTCTATTCTATCACATCATGGTTCTATTACATCACGGCTATCACGTCGTGGGTATATTAAAACACATCAGAAATTACGCCATGATCATTACATTTGATCATCTCGCCAGGTCCCTTATGGGCCAAGTATAGAGCACCGTTTAAAAATCATGTTTAAAATAATCGCTTTCGTCTTTGGCCGTTGACGTATTGAGATTATAACGTATTATAGTAAATTCTTCATATAGCATCGAACTAATATGTGTAGGATATTTCATATTCGTCAAATCTTTATTGACTTAACCTATAATCGATAAAGCTCCAATTCATATTTCGAATCCCGAACCGATTAATCCAACCGTGCCTGTTCTGTTTATTTATTGCGTTCTTTTTTTAAATGGTAAGCTGAATATTTTAGCGATTGACATTCCTATATTATTATATAATTTTATTTTGTCGTGCATAATCTACTAAACGTCCAATTAATGGGTGAAAACGTTGGCCATATAAATATAATGTTCTATGTAATTAATGTTTGGGACGAACGGTTAGGTCGGTTGGAGCTTTGGGTTAAATAGTCATAACATGTGTGTAGATATTAGAAAATTGCCAAAGTTACGCATGTAAAAACAAATATACCATATGACCGCGACATCAGACACAGATTAACAAAATACTTTCTCGATTAGGGATTTTGAAATATTTTTTCTGTCATTATTTTACATGATTATATTGGTATATGTACCGGTTTAACTCACGTCTGTTTTTCAGGATGGCCGGACTGGTTTCGGACCTGTACGAGGTCCTTCATCCAGAGCTACCGCCGTTTGCAGCGAGATCCCGGCGGAGTCACGGGCTATTCCGACAGACGTACCTACTTGAGTTGAACCGATATATTTATATCAATTTTGATTGTGCTTAAATAGCTCGCTGGAATTCAGTCCCTAATCACACGTCTTTGCACCGAGAGCTGGTGAAACTCTCGAAACTTACAAATATAACAACAATGGGGAAGTTGTCACAATCACGTTGTAATCGTTCACACGTTAAAGCGATTACATGTGGTGTAACGACAAACTAGTATCGAATTATATGTCATTGTTTAAGAGTGCTTTTAACATAAAGCGGTTTAATGATCGTAATTGAAGGTTTTAATTTTTTCGTCAAATAGCACATCTGTAAGAAACATTAAGATCCCGCGGTAGATTCGGGTAAAGTTTATTGCAGATGTAAAGCAGTGGTAGCCTAGTGGTTAAGAATTCAGCCTCTCATTCCGGGGGTCCTGGGTTCAAATCCATGGCGCGC
>DWME01008176.1:0-11933 GCA_018244795.1 Parelbella ahira ahira
AACTGGTGAAACGTGGGAGTGTACTACACTCCTCTGCCTACCCCTTCGGGGATTACAGGCGTGATGTTACGTTACTAATGTCCTAAGTATTACCATAGAGGTTTTACATTAGTTTTGTACATATTTTTTACTGTATGTTAGTGACATTCATTGTAAAATTCGTTTACCTTTTATGGAATTATATTCAATGTTGCCATAGCATATAATAGAAATTCCTATTACTTTAATATTAACGTTTCCTTATTGTTAGCTTTTGCATTTGGTTCTAGGTGGCATCATTTCACAACACGCTGGGCGAGCGTATGATCCCCTCCACGAGGCCGATGATGCTGCAGAGCGCGCTGGAGCTATCGGCGCTGGTGCAAGACCAGAAACCGGTGTACTGGACCGACGCAGACCAGCTCGCTACTTACACCAACAAACTGAAAGACATGGTTTTAAAATTGGAATCACAGGTGAAAATAAAGAAATAAAAAAACAAAAATTTAAATATAAAAGTACAGAGGTCTTATTTGCTATCTACATATATGTGTAAGAATAATATTTGTTTGTATTTATCGTTTATTCACGACAAACGCCTGACTATTCCTCAAGAGCAGATTTATGACAATCGAATCACTTGATCAAAATACATCATTCGCGTAGGAGTTACTAACACGTTTCCAGACACACGGCACGATGACTTAAAGCATATACCATATTTAAAGTTAAAAAAAACGTAACCCCACTCTTGTATTCCCAAAAGAGGTAAGCAGAGGAGTGTAGTACACCCCGACGTTTCACCATTTACTTTTACGTCCCATGGAATACGTGGTGAGCCTATTACCATACACCGGGCACAGATACAGACTCCGAGTCACTACTATAAATTCAAAATTAGAAAAATTTAATAGTACCCGACCTTGTTTTGAACCCAGGACTTCTAGGATCGGTAGTGGTGTTAACAAACACTCGACCAACGTTAGTCGTCGCTGTACCGTTAACGTCGTATATAATTTTTGCAATTTTTTTTCATGCGGCATGTACGTATTACAATGTCTACATTTATAATTTTTAGATTTATATACATTAAAAATAACAAGTCAATACATTTAAAATAAATGCTGTTATTGCGTATATATTAGGTACTATAAAGTATGTTACATGCCTATTTTTTTTTTAAATTGCGTAGTCTTCATCAATTAATTCAATTAATACATTCGATTTTTTTATATTCAGTGTATTGTACATAACGATATGTTGTTGTTCAAATTCGTCAATCATTTTGCTATATTTTGTTTTCAGAATACTTATCTAACGAGTCAGCACGTGGCCATAAGAAATATAGTAACAAAGCTGCTGGATACAGAACTACTCACAAAGCAAGCGGAATGGAAGAAGAAAATAAAGGACATTAGAGACATTATTGAAAAGGTTAGAATAATTCTAAAAAAAAATTGCATCTCGCCTGGAATCTCCGAAGAGATAGGCAGGCAGTGTAGTATATTCATATATTACACCACCTACGTTTACGTCTCACTATGGATTAGATGGTGTGCTTATTGCCATACACCGGGCACAACGTCAGACTCCGAATAATTTTGATAATTCTAATAGAATAATTCTACTCCCGAGTTTGCATTTGCCAAAAAATTCAAAAGTTTTGAATATTACCTACTGAAATTTAAAACTCGCATTACTGGCCGGTATACCTTAAATGTTTTCTTTATTAGTACAGACACATTGTAACAAATATATTTTTTTAGTTTATTTTAATATATACATAGCTCGTGTTTAATTTTGACAAACCATTTATAACCATATTAATTTATTCCTTTTAAATTGCAACATAATATCTATATTAGGCGGGAAAACTCGTTGACATGAATTTGGAACCTGATTGTAGGTAGAAGCAAATGGCTACAAGAATACAGAAATGTGGAGGTCGCACTGGGACCTGCAATTATACAAAGCCCTGGAATGTCAGTACATTAAAGCCTTGTTGTCCCTGCATACGCATTTCCCGCACATGAAAGTGGACTTGGTGATGAGGTAAGAATTTTTTAAATCATTGTTTGAAGTTTGATTCTCATCTTTCTAATAGAACTCAATAATTGGTATTTAAATTACTCAATTTTGGAGAACATTTTTCAATGTGACATTACAATGAAATAAAGTTTATATTGCTAGAAATGTTTCAAATTAATGACAGAAGTAATATAAAGCAATTTAACAAACTTCGTACAGTAATCATAGTTACATTGGTAATTAAAATGCACGATTGTTGCTGGTTATGAAAGTGGTTTTACAATTAATTGGTCAAATTACGTTAGTTCATAACTTTCACAGAAATGTTCCTAAATCATTTGTTGTGTAGGTACCTTCCAAAGCACCAGAAAATAAGAATTAATTTACGCGCATGCAAAACTTTCCTTCAATTGATATTTTTATTGTTTTCATTATTTAAGTACATACATGTAGGTACATGAATTATGTATATTTTATTCCTTGTTATAAAGACAATGGTTCTGTTTTGCATTTGTTTAATTAATATAGTGTACGTTTATATCGAGGTCATTTAGAATTATTATTAAATCCAATTAACTGCTCTATAACTACTGCTCATGTTTATATATTTATACCATATTAATTTTAACTAAAATCCTATTTAAAACAGTCAGCTTATGTCAGTCTGAAGAGATTATGCAAAGTTATAGTAATGAAACATTCTTTACACGGTATTATTTTTAGAAAACATGTAAAATTTTGCAAAGATTTCGAAGGTGTGCGCTTCGCTTTAGTCTATTTCATCATTTTTTATTGCAGAGGCGGCACGGTGCGGCTGCAGCCCCCGCTGGAGGAGATCCGCGCGCAACACTACTACGCACTGCGTCGCCTCGTGGCGCTGCCCGCCCAGTTCGTGGGGCTCAACGCCTCGCTCGCGGACCACCGCTCGGTTTTCGCCTCCATCGTTGATAAGTATGCCCTTAGTATTATACGGATCATTATTATTATTTATTTTATGAATGACTGTAGATTAGGAAACATTTATAAATGAGTGTAAGTGGTAGAGTAAGAAGAGATGGACCTAGGAGTATATACTTGATCAGATCGGGCAGACAGTGAAAGAAGGCCGGCTAAAAATGTTAAAAAGAAAGGTTTGGTAAGTCGGTTGAAACGAAAGGGACATCGACGATGACGTGGCGGCGGAGCAGAGTGGCAGTGCAATAGGAAGACGCGGTTGCAGGCACGGCTGGCTGGGCAACAAGGCGGTGCGGCGCGTGGAGGCGGCGCTGGCGGCGCTGGCGCGCTGCGGCGCGGCGTGGGCGCGGCGCGCGGCGCTGGCCGGCGTGCCGCTCGCCGCGCTCTGCGCCGAGCGCCTGCGCGACCCGCTGCACTGGGAGCTCAACTTCAAGGCCTGCAAGGCCTACGGGCAGACCGTCGCCAAGATGACCTTGTCGGTATCCACGTAGCTGATGCGTTTTTATACCTTTATAACTCTTAAGATGTATGTGTTGTATGATAATACTAGCTGACCCGGCGAACTTCGTACCGCCTAATAATCAATTGAAAGCCCTGTTACTTTCAACAAAACTTTAAGTAGGTATTATTATACGAATTATTATTATTAATATTCCGAAGCTTAACAGCATTACGGCTTCGCGTTTTGTTTGACTGCATGTGTTTGTCACGGATGACATTTTGATAAGATAGATAACATTTTACTTGACGATTGCAGTCTTTTTAATCAATTATTTTTGTAATATTTATCACTTTATTTAATTTTTTTTTGATATATGAATACTAAATAAATGATACATTGCCGTACAGTTAATTTTGCAACTTTAAAGTTGAAAACTTGCTCTCTCAGTGGGCGATATCTGATAAATTATCAATCGATCAGTTATCCCAGTCAGACATTTAAGGATGTCACTTCTCAGCCAGTGAACAGCACGAAGTAGGGATGAGAAAGAAGTCGGTCTCCTCTTCACTCACACAATAAGCTTTCTCTCACTCCCTGCACTATTTCGGTCGTAGTGTAGTACACTCCCACGTTTCACCAGTTACGTTTACGTGCTATGGAATAAGTCGTGAGCCCGGGCCCATCACCAGGTCCCACCACCGGGCACAGATGCAGACTCTGAGTCACAACTATAAATTAACATGTTTACTATAACCTGCTTTTCCAGACAGGACGACGTCTGCCGGATCCGCTAGTAATATATAAAATATAGCAAGGACCTAAGAATAGTAAATAATTTTTATAATAAAGCAACGTACCGTTTTAAGGTATCGGTAAAGATTCAGAAGGTACGTTAGGCAGCCACATGGTAAATTAGTAGTTATTAGTTAACAATCGTTAAACCTTGTCGGAGGCCTTAGGACCGGTAACAAAACATCGGCAGGTGGGTTAGACACTAGTTCGTATCTCCGCCAGTCTGTACTCAACCAGTGCGGTGGAATTCGCTCCAGGCTTCCCACAGGCTACATTTTCTAAGCAAAGGGTCGTGGAAAGGGCTGAAACTTAAATAAATATATTCGTCAGAATACTTTCATAATAAAAACTTTCATAATAATTAAATAAATAAAATAATATATAACGTAATATGACGCCTGTAATCCCCGAAGGGGTAAGCAGAGGAGTGTAGTACACTATCACGTTTCACCAGTTACGTTTAAGTCCCATGGAATAGGTGGTGAGCCTATCGCTATACACCGGGCACGATTCAAGGCTCCGAGTCACGACTAGAAATTCTAAATTAGAAAAATCGAACAGCACCATAACCGGGATTTGAACCCAGGTCCTCTCGATCGGCAGTCGCACTTGCAACCACTTGACCGAGGAGGCAGTCAAATAATATTATATAACTAATAAAGTACTATAAACTATTATATAACTAAATGCGTAAATAAAACCCTTTATTTTCTATCGTACATGTTGTTGAATAATTATATTATCGGAAACCACAGGGCATAAGGACAAAGATTATCAAATATTACAATGTGAATTAAAAGTTATTTATATTGCATACACTATATATTTACATTACATTGAAACATTCACCGAGTCTACATTACAATATAATACGAAGATGGACAATATAAACGTCGCAACTATTTACGAATAGTCCTTTCTCACTATAAAGAATATTGAAACCGTATCATATAAAAAAGTTGTTGTGTTTGTAGGTGTAATTGGGAAAAGAAAAGAGAGGTCCTGGCACGGCGCCGCGCGGTGATCCATCATCCCTCCGCTCCGCTGACCGCTACCCCACCACCCCCTCTTACTTTTCACTTTCTCTACATATTTTAAGGAGAGTAAAACTTTCCCTTCACCCCCGTCCGTTTTATTTTCTTCCAAGGATCGTAATGCTGGCTCTACACTTGGCCGAATTCAAATCGTAATATTTCAATGAATTCTTCATTTTATGAAGGAATGTAACACTTGTTGTCAATTTGTTGGACACATAGGATGTATAATAACATGTGAGTGTTAAGCTTATGATACATATATACACAGTAGTTTCGTAATAATCAAGTGTTCACTTGCCTCAAAAATGTATGAATACATTTTTGTGGCGATAGTATGCATATGTATACAATTTCATGGATAGCAATGAAGTTGAAGTTATATAACGAAATACCACGCCTGTAGTCCCCGAAGGGGTAGGCAGAGGTGTATAGTACACTCCTACGATTCACCAGTTACGTTTAAGTCCCATGGAATATGTGGTGAGCCTATTGCCATACACCGGGCACAATTCCAGACTCCGAGTCACTACAAGAAACTCTAAATAAAAAAATCCAATAGCACCCGATCCGGGATTTGAAACTAGGACCTCCCGATCGGTAGTAGCGCTTGCAATCGCTCGACCAACTAGGCAGTCTTGAAGATATATACATAGGTAGTTGTCATGCAATGGCTAAGCAATATAATATGTTAATCCACAAAACGAAATCGTAATCAAATCGTCAGAAAATAATCAGTCGATCTACTCGTTTCGTTTTTTTATGTATTGGTGTATACACATAGACTACACAATATTCTTTTATTTTTTCTATTTGATAAGTGGCAATTAATTTAAATCAAATGATTCGAAATTCGAATTTAGGTTTATATAAAGCAAGACTAGAAACAAGATTCTGAATAGTTGAGGCAATTAAAAGCCACACATTTTTAAAAAACTACAGATTTGAAATAACTCTATGTATATGATGTACGAACTCTGAAGAAGACGATCGATGAAATTTTACTCTGAATCTTTCTAGCCTTTTGCTTTTGGACCACTTGATTCATATCGTTAGTAGATATACGTGCAAGAGACGTGATCTCGTGATTAGAGGAACGTTGGTTAAAAATACTCCAAACGTATATGAGGCAGAGAATGTTCTAGCTTTTAGGCGTTTATGCCGAGTTAAATAGCTTTTATTATGATTAGTTAATGAAGTTATATTTTTCGCTGTGTAAATTAACGTAATACTCAATTAATGATCATTAATAAATTTAACCGGGCTGGGATTACATTTCAGTTGTGTTCATTTATGAACACACCTATAAGTAATTGTACAGTCCACGATTTTGAAGGTTATCGGCCTTATAAGGTTCAGAAAATATTCCAGCTCCACTACACATATTCAGATTCGTAAAATTAAAGATATTCGCAACTACACGTCACAAGCTTAGTGTAAAACAAGCACGCTGAGAGCTTTTACGCCCTATCTCGAGAACTCCTAGACAGTTTTCAAATTTCACTTGTCTCGTTATCTATTAAATCGCAAATCTCGGTTGTCTTTTGACGATATTATAAAATCCTTTTAACATTTCGCCCTTTTGCTTTTTTTCTTGATATTTTTAGTCGGCATTGTATTTTTCGTTTGGAAAGTAGATCATGGCAGTTTATTATTGAATTATATAAGGATATAACTCCTAGTCATTAGTAGGAGATATGTATTATATAAATTCTTCAAAAAACACACTTATATGATTATTTGACATGTGATAAATAGTAACATAGGGAAATTTAATAGTATACAATTTCAATATAAAAGTTCATTACCCGCTTCCAGATTATAGCAACATTGCTAAACCCTATAAGCAATCACATTCATTATAATGTAAGTTTAGTATGTACAAGAACATTTGTGTTGCTATAGTGAGGTTAGAGTTATTTTAAAACGAGTGTCGTAAAAAGAGCATAATGTGGGGTACAGTTTATGGAGACATTTGTAAAGATATAGTGAGATGCGATTATTTTAAAACGTGCGTCGTTGCGAGAACAATGTGTACCGCGTAGTGAATAGTGCGACAGCATCACAGTGTCTATAATAAATGAACGGGCGCGGGGGGACGCTGACCAATGGCAGCCCCACCCTCAATCAATATGATGGACTCGGCCGCGAGGGGACGATCGCTCACTGATTTTTTCCCTCGCTGACAGGGCTCGGGAGGACGTTTTTGCGCCCTCCGCGTCCGAACGCTGCGCTAGAGGGAGTCTGCAATTAATAAGTACCGGGCAGCAAGCCGCGCACCGAGCCCGCACCGCATATCTCGCTCCGAACACTCCTTTTCCCTGTTTACCTGATAAGCTTTTATTGCTTTTATTTTCTTTTCACCCTCTGTACAAATCCAAATGTTCATCGCATGTGTACATCGTTCTATCTCTCACTTTAGTACGTATGGAGTAATTTGTTTTGATATTAAGGTACATGGACAAATAGTTTGGAATGTAATAAGGTTGAAAAAAATTCGAATCCTTTATTAAATTGTAATACCTCATAAGGATTCTTTATCCTCACAGCCGAAGATATATACTGGGTTTTCTTAGTATTGAAGCAATCGATATTTTAGTTCATTTGTATTTAAAAAAAAGTTGGCGTGTTGAAATGAAATCAAACTTGTATTTGGCAACAATTGGAACCGTGTAGAATTGCTAAGTAAAAATGCATAATTGCTGTTTTATAATTGTAGATCTTAAACACGAAACATATTATAGCGATATAATAATCATATAGTGATCACTGAATCGTTGCAATCTGTAGGTATGCAAATTATGGAAATATGTAGGTAGGGTAGGTAGGGCTAGGGTAGGATAAAATAGTTAGGTATTGACTCCTCTGTCTAGGTATATTAACATACAGCTCGTTAGTGGAAGTAAGTACTCTACTATAAACTGAACAGGAGTCAAAATTATAGGATGGATATGTGACCTGATATGCTTCTTCAACATTCCTCACTCTCTTTATACACTAAATGTTAAGAACTATTCAGAATATTACGTACATTTAATTACAGACGTCTATTATTTGTATTGTTTGACAAAACAATCAGTTAGCAATATTGTCCGTGAGTTCACCTACCCATCTTTGCAAATTTTACGTTCATCTTAAATCCATCTCCGAAAGTAATTAAAAAGCTATTACTGTTGATTGCTTAAAATTCATACTCCGTAGTCAAAGAGGAGTTTGGAAATCTCTAGAAACATCTCGCAGTTTCAAACATCGAAATCTTAATCTAAGTTTAAAATTTCCTCGAGAATCGGCAAATTTTTCACTAAGTCATTAAAGTATAAAACTTCGGTCATTTTGCTGGCGTTGCTTAAAAGCCTTTTTAGGCTCGGAAAAGTAATCTTTCATTAGGGTGGGGAGGAGCTAAAACGGAAGTTCTCTTTGAAAGGAAAATTACACGTCGGATGCCTGCGCGCCGCTCGAGGGAGATGGATTTTAATTACATCAAACAAAGTTGTCAGACGGGAAGTTTGCTGGATGGTGTATCGAAGCCATTAATATCATCTCGTGAGCATCAGTCAGGCGTGCTTGTTACACGTCGCTAATGAGCTTTCGATTTCCTGTCCTGTACCTACTTATTATTATTCGCATGATGTATCACAATAAGGGTCGATAGCAGATATAGGATACCGTACCGTTTCGTCCCAGTACCATCCATGAGCTTAATTTCATGTGTAAATTATACAAAATTTTACATATTATAGCGGAGCAAAAGTATAAAATCCTTGATAGAAACAAAAGCTGTTAAATATAAATTATATAATTATAATTATATAACAAAATTATTTTCGTAAAAGCGGTAGGCAAAGTAGTGTAGCACCGTTTATGTTATACATCCCACTATGGAGTAGCAGGTGAGGGTAATACAAAGTTATTAAAATTGTACAACAAATATTTGTGCGTGGCCGTGACTTGATTGTATGCTTACAGATAGCAATGGCAAGCGGGCCGCTGGAGTTTCCACTATTTTCCAATTATGGACGAGCAAATGAGCCAGAGGTGATAAATCGGCCGCGCCCGTCGCGCGCTGCCCGCGCTATGGAAATGTATCGCGAGTGGCGTTAATCACAGCTCAGTAGCCATCCATTTGATTAGGGTTAGTGGGCGCGGGCCTATCAATCCGCCACATTACCATGTCGACTTCGAATCCCTAGGGTTACGACGTTATCATATTTTTAATTGATTATATTTTTCAATTTGAGCATTTACGCAAACACTTATTTTTGCTGTATTGAACAGCTCAGATGAAGCTTTAGTGTAAGGTAATCAAATGATATTTCTTTTCATGGGGGATTATTTAGTCTTCTAATAAAGTCTAACTGGACGTCTGCCAACCCTCGCGGGTCATAAGGTGTAATTTGGACCGATTCTCGCTGAGCACTTTTAGGTCAATTAGGCAGAGTCGCGCCCGGTAGCACTGCCTAACTAATCAGTGGGCACGCCAAAGTTTATGCCGTGTTAATTTGACTAATGCGCCTCGCTGCCACCGGATTACTTCGTGATAAAGCGCCCGTGGCCGACACTAAACATAAACGACTACACCTATTCATCATCATCATCTACAGCCACGTACTCACACCTTTTACACGACGAAATGTAATTTTGATATCTATGCATTACGGCGTTAGGTTTTGCTGACATCAAATTCAAAACCAACCGATTAAATAATTCGTTGAAGAGAAAAACCCATAAATAAGCGTCATAGAACCCCGCTAACTTGTAACCTACTTGGAGGAGAGGAAAATGATTCAAATTACCTATACACTATTAGAATTAGATTATATGAATAATGTTTTGTACCGTAGCTGTCGTGTCCAGGAGCAATTACACCATGCTATTTAATCAATTAGAAGTGAAACAATTGCCCACATGGCGGCCGTGGTGTGAATACGCCCCTATCGCATTCTACGACACTGTTGCTTTTTGTACACCACTTTACTACTCTTTATGATACTTTAAAAGGCACCTCATTACTTGTTCGAATACTCACTGCCAGAGAAATACCACCGAAGTTAATAATTCGTCGGCACTTATAGGGGACAATTTTTCTCTCATATACCATTGTTACTGTTAGAAATGTAGTAATTTTGTTATATATTATTCAGCGGAATTTACAGCTTTCGCATATACATCAGTAGTTACTATTAGTTACATAACTATTGTTATGAATATTAAAATAGGAACATGCTCATAATTTTGGTTTATAAAATGTCATTAAGTCGAATTGGGGACAGTGGCTATTGTAATATGAAATTATAAGATGCAATTTTTCTTATTCCTTATGTCTACAAATAAACTATTTTACTTGATGCAATCTGAGGAAAACTTACCTAAAGGTTATGGAATTTGAATAAGAAAAAATATATATTGTATAAGATGAAATGTATATTTAATTGTGCTTGTTTTAAATTTAGAATAATATAAATTTTGTTTTTAAACTTTTAATTTGAATATTTTTCTTTATAGCCCTAATCTCAAAGTTGGTGTGGTATAAGTGGACCCACGAGTGATAATTTGTAAATATGCTTTTACAACTAGTTAGTACAGTGAAAAGCATAAATTTTTGAAAATTAATACATAGCGCTATCAAAAATACGAGATAGATTAACCATTGCAGTGCGGATAAGAACACAAATTAAAAAAACAGTTGTTGAAAGTACAGATTATCAAAAGAATATTACTTAACTTTTTTAGAGACTACATACAATACAAACCTGCTTGATTTGTATATGAATAACAAATACAATTTAGTAATAACAGTTATGGAAAATATAAATCTTTCTTAGATAAACTTATGATGAATCCATTCTTATTTAAATACTGTATTTAATTACGGATTAAGCATTTCCAATTCCTGTCCCACTTGTATATACCACACAAGTTATAACTATCGGTTTTTTATTATGAGAGTGATATGACATAATATGTCCAAAGTTAAAATAAAATACTTTCGTACTAAATTGGTCACGTAAAGTGACCACATGTCGTCTCACTATCTCTTTTATACGATCTTTCTATTTTAAACAATTGATTTTTTGCCGGCGTTGTTCTGGATTGTACGTACCTAAATCTAGTTTAAAAAAAACCCAAACAGTTTTGTTCTAGACTGTACACGTAAAGTCATAAGAACATTTGTCTCCAATTGGTAGCGAGGGTGACCGCACTTAATTCATTTGTGGCCGATGATGGGCATGCGGGAGTATTTTTATCACACACGCTCCTCGGCGGTTCCTCGCCATGCCGGTTTTATAGCGGATATTAGCCGGCAGCACACGTTCAACCTAATAAAATATACACACATTTGACAAAAACCTCACTCTTACACCCGTTTTAAGATCTCCTTTAACTACGTACCCTTTATGAGAGCTTTGAGTAGGATGTGTTAATTTCATTTCTAATTACAGCATCTATTAAAATCCAGCTATCATAATTGAGTACCTAAAAATCAATACCTAAGTACTTGTACTTTTGGTATAATCAGTAGTTCAAAATGTTTTGGTATGCCATTACAGTAAATCCTTTGTAATGGAAATGAATGTGAACAAAAAATTAGGATCATAAAACGTGAATGCAGAATTTAATGAGACGGAGGCCCCGCCCCGCGTTGGATTGGCTGGCTAACCCTTCTGCCGCGAAAGGGTTATTACTGAGCCCGCGGAGAAGGCGCA